>BMAW01068446.1:441413-554589 GCA_019974015.1 Nephila pilipes
AATAATTCTATAGAACTATAAAAATAATTCTATAGAACTATAAAAATAATTTATATTCAAAAAACTGCTTTTTCTTTCTTACTTAAAAACAAACATGATTTTTGAGTCAAATTTACATTTCGATACCATTTTAAAAAAATGCAAACGGCTTGATATTAGTAGGTGAGGTACCAGTTTTAATATCTAACTCATGTTTTAGATCAGGGGCCAAACAACGGCCCGTGAGCCAACACCCACCCGTGAGCACCCCTAACTATGGCCTGACACAGTTTATTTTGATAACGTGGTAAAGTTTATTAATGAAAGTAAAACATACAAATCAATCAAGGAACACAATAATTGACGCTTAAAATAAAATTTAATATTTTATATGCGATCATTGTCATTAGGTTTTCCTAAAAACTTGCAACAAATGATTTACGTTTCCCGGGGAGTTTTCACTGAAATCAAGACTCGAACCCAAGACTCAAAAGAAACAATGCCGTCCGCGTTACTGCTGCTACACGTCCTGCACTTAGCTTCTCTACTCTCCGCAAGAGGGCACTGCTGTACTTTTAACATAGTGGTAACAATACGAAAAGCACAATATGCGCATCGCAGTCTCCAGGTGATGGCATATCCTTGACGACCGTAAATACCAACCGAATTAACAACAGAGCATGCATATTCCAATATCGCCTTAAATTTCTCACTCAACAGCTAGTTTCAAAAAGAAGATTTGCGGTAAATTCGAAAATACAGTAACCTGGAATGATGAGCTATTTAAGGCTTGGCCCTTGGGACTTAATGAAGTCAGTGTGGCTTTCAGGATAAAAAGTTTGGTGATCCCTATTCTACATTATAGGGGTCCATCGCCATTTGCCTTCGTGTATCACTAGAACAACGGCAATTGAAGTAAACTAATTAAAAATGTACTGACTTCTTTATTGTATAAAATAGTACATTGAAAGTCATTTATAGAATGAAGTATTTTTTCAGAAAGAAATATATACTTCCTGAATAAGATTATTTTCATGCAATTTCGGGTAGTAAAAACATTTATAATTTTTTTCCCATTGATGGTACAAAAGGTATCCGTTTATGACGATAGATGGCGATGATAACACAAATTGTTATTATTGTGTGCCGTCATCTGTTAAACGAAGCCAAAACAAATTTGACACTAATTCATGGCTTAGTTTTCATTTGCCAGCCTAAATCAATTACTGTTGCGTCGAGGCGTCACATGGATGAATCTATTCTGAAGAAGGCAAAGACAATCTCATGGCATGAAAGGGACGACGATGATTTTTTTGGAATGCGAAGGACGTCAAATTTAAGGATTTCTAACAAAAAGGAAAAACGACCAATGAATGCAGCGATTTACATTATTTTCCGATTCCTACCCAAAGTACTGTTTGAACTACCCTTGAAGAAATTCTAAAATTAACATGATTTTTCTCCTTTGCAGGAATTCAAAATTAGGAATAAAATTAAGTAAATACTATCAGCAATATCCCCACTCCAAAAATCAATATTCTCTTAAAATTTATTGCAAGCCACTCCTGAATTAAAGAACGGATTCTAAAATATTTGAAAATTCTGAAAACTAGCCACCAATTAAATCAACTTTAGCAGAGCATAAAATTCAAGAACGCTTCATTAAATAACACTTCAGGAACATGTCTCGTTACATTTACAGGTTCTGAAAATTAAGCTGCAGTAAAATAAATTTGAATATATTGGCTTATGCTCAAGGACTGAGAATTTAATCAGAATTACTGAATAACCAATCTTAAGTACAATGTTCTACTTGACATATTACGACAACAGTCTCTTTAGAGTGACAAGAAGAAGGAGAAAAGTTTGGTAATTTGATTTAGAAACCTGTAAATCAATAAAAGAACTAAAGTTTGGCTTCTAGTATAACGACAAGAGCTTTGTAATAAATTCTTTAACATTTAAAGGGACTCGAGACTCAAACGATATATATTTACAAAGAAGTTTGGATTAAAAAATGTATTACTATAGAAGTCGAAATTATTTAAACATAACTGTTTTTAAGTCATTCAGTTCTTTTTTTTTGTGGTTTAGGAAAAATTTCTCAATGACTCTTTGTATCAATTATATTATTTTTCTCAAAATGGTTTCTATTTTGCATTTAAAGTTGTATTTGTACTAATTTTAAAGGTCCTAAGTCTTCTCGTTGACCTGTGGAAGTTTCGAGAGGGAGGTGCCATCTTGTCACTTTACCGAAGTTCAAAATTATGAGGTCCATCGCCAATAGCTCTTGTGTTGTATCTCAGTGGACATTAATAAGCAATCACAATGAAGATGTGTAATAAGTTAGAAAAATGTCGAAAAAGAAATTAAACGTGTGTTTTATGACAATATTTTACAGATTTATTATAATTGCTTTATTTCTCTTATCGGCAGCATTGCCATAAATTTGACCACTTGGAGTTTGAATTATTTTTACTGATTAAAAGGTAAAATACTCGTTACCATATACTTTTGAAGTCGTTAAATTTGCTTTTTGTAGGATAACTGGAGCATTTAATTTTGTCGTTAAAGTTACGGTTGATGTGTAAAACTAATGAAGAAACTATGCATTTTTCAAACTAAGATAAAGGTAACGAAGTCATTTAAAAGCTGAAACTTCGCAGCTGCTTTATAGTCGAGGTTATTAAACGATAAAATGGGTACTTCAAAAATTATGGCCGGATCATTGAAAAGATTTTCTGTTTTAATCATGCCTTTTCTGAGAAAGAATAACAGTTTATGACAGATAAAAATTGTAATATGATATCGGTAGAAATCTTTTTTTAAGATTTAAAATCTTTATACTCTCTCTCATCTTGTTCTGAATTCCATATATAAATAATTTTGCACTAAAAATGCTTAATTCCATTTTTCAATGGCAATGCTTATGTTTATTTCTTTCAACGGCTTTATAAAAATTCCAGAACAAATAAAAACATATTTATCATTTTCAATGAATTATTCGTAATTTGCTTGCAGAAATAGTAATAAAAAAAGGGGGGAAAAGTTTTCATTTTATGTTTTTAGTTTCACAATCCGAGTGGTGAATTTTTCGAAATTTTTCGTTTTTCTCATTAAAACGTTATTGAGCCAGAAATTGCTACAAATGCGAGAATAGCACTTATTTATTGGAGATAACTAGTGAAAAAACTATATTTTAACTGTCGCTATCTTCAATTTAGTTCGGGGTTTCTTTTACAAATTTCTCGCATAACAATGCTTAATGATTTTGCGAGTCAAAAGTGTTTAATGGCCAATGAAGAATGTAAAAACAAAAACAAACAAAAAAATTTAAATAATTTTTTATGAAGTTATGATTAAAATAGTTGATTTTTTCGATTTTATTTCGCTGGTGCACAATGCTAAATTTTACACATTTGAAAAATATTTAAACGTACATGTTTTGTTGAATAATTATTTTTATCTTTGTACCATCTGGAGATGGATCCCATAATTTTGACTTAGAGACAGATGATGAATATTATGTCCGACTTTATATTTAACTGTTTTAACTTCCATACCATGCAGCAGCCAACATAGTCGGATTGTTATGATAGCGCGTTGATCCCCGGTATTACTACAATCGTGTATTTATATCCTGATTTCATTTCAAACCCGTCACGAAGAAGGGTTGATAAAGCAACAAAGCATCGACTATGTCCTCAAAATGACGTGGAATGGAAGTTTGGAGAGTGGGTAACAACCAAATTATAGTCCTCGTTACTTGAACGTTGTTCGAAATTACAGGATCTGTTGCCCACAGCCCTAGAGTTGTTTCTTAGAGCGATGTTAGCAAATCATTTCCCAATTGTTCATATTTCACAATGCGACTTATAAATTTTTTTATTAGGTGAGTATATGATACGATTTCCCTATTATTCTTTTGGTGGAAAAAGACTCAAATTCCACTAACAAAATTTGAGACTTTAACCGGGAAGTTACAAAGACCTTATTATACTCAAGATGATACAATCGCAAATATACAAAAGTTATCTCTGAAGGTATAATTTGTGGCACGATTGCAACAAAATTTCTAAACTACGTGTAAGGCGTTTGCTGCCACTTCATTATCGAGGTTTATGTTGAAGAACGAGGTCAATTTCAAGGTCACAGAACTCGTCATTGTCAATCAGCAGGCTATTAAGACCTGACAAATCAACTATGAACTAATCATACTTAAAATAGCAATAAATAGCAACTTATAGCAACAAACAGTAGTAGTTTCTGACTCTAATTTGTAGTGCAATAACTTTACTATCTCTCAACTACAAGGGCATGTGCTACTAGTACTGTTATCGAGATATACATTTAAGAACAAGGTCACACTCCAGAGGTCACAGAATTCGCGTTTCTCAACTGGTACACTACCAAGGTCTGATAAACCAAATGAGATCAAATCACACCTACAGCTAATATACAATAGATATTTCTGATGTCAATTTGTGGTATAAGTAATCTTAAGACAATGTTAAATCCCTTTTTGTTAGGGAATGAACGTACAAGTTAGGTTTTAGTATAAATTAGGGATGTACTTTTATGGAGATTAACAGCGACACGATATGTGTCCCGTTATGATCAAAATAAATAAAATATTTCATACATTTATGGGATATATATATATATATATACAGGTGTTAGTGTAAATGCTTTTCTTCAAGAATGCCCTTCTTAAAATGATCTCATTCGTCACCATAGTAACAAGCAAATAGAGATTTAAAGAAGTAGTAGTTCTTACATTAAACGCACTGTTTAATCTGGATATCCTTTTTCTTTTCGATATATCCTTTTTGCTTCGATTGAAATCACTTTAAAACACACGTTTAAATACTCTCCCAAAACAAAATAAAATTTTATGTAGTTTTATTATTTTACTACGTATTATTATCATTTAATAATTTTGTAAAATTTAAGACATTACATTAAGTAAAATTACATTTAACTTGTGTTTATTGTTAAACAATAATTTGACATTTATTACAAATCTTGTTCCAATAATTAAAAAAAATACTAACATAATTAAATTTGTAAATACGACTTTGCTGTTAAAAATTAACATTAATCTTTCATTTTTGTGCATGATAAATCTCATTTTACCAATTTTTCTACTTAGTAACTTAATGATAAAAGTTTCAGGTGTCTTAAGCCGTAAAAGAAATGATGTGTTATGATAACACATGAATTCAAATTTTTTTGAAATGCTTCACACTTGTGATAACAAAGTTGATCGGTGATTTTTCCAAACCGATAACCAATTAAATATTCATAACAGTACGAGAAGAAAATATTTTATATTATTTTTTTAACAGAGGCCTCATCACAAACATATGAATTTACAGGTCCTAAAAAGTTAAAGGAAATGTCAGGGAAGGAAAATGCGGGTAAGTAAAGCGGAAAAATGATTTCCTCTTTTCTATCATTTTCCAGCCACCTCCGCTCTCTAGCCAATAACCAGCCAAACAATTTCATGAAATCTGATGGCTAAGGAATAGTTATCCCATTATGATATTATCAGTGGAAAATAATTAGTAGAAATACGAACCTAAGCACTTATCATTTTTAAATATTGTATTTAAAACCAAATTTTAAAAAGAATGTTAAATTACATTTGGAAAAAAAATTCAGTGTCTGTATATATACATATATACAGTAAATATTTAAGTGATTATTACTTTAGTTTCGTAAAATCAATCAAATCAACAACGTATTTTGGAATTCAAGGCTTTTTTTTTTTTGATTAAAGTATTATTGCGCTAGATTGGAAAGTAGGTATAAGAACATCATTATGGCTAACTTCTGAGGTATACTTTTTATAAGGTTTAAAGTATTTAATAATGTGTATAAATATGTATGGATTTTTCTTATAGATTAAGTTTATTTTGTTTTAAATGAATTGGTTTCCCCTTTTTATACTTTCTTTTTCCTTTGAATGAATTATTGCTTCTGATTGGGATTTCTGCCAATTTTTGATTTCATACTATCGTGTTATAATGTAAGGCGCTCAAGTATTGATGGTTGAATTCTCAATACTAGTATAAACACACTTTTTTCCCATTCCAAAGTGCAGAACAATATTATTTCACATTATCTCCATTTTGCCATGATATATTGGCTTTTATAATGATTGGAATTTTAAAAAAGGGCTTTTATCTGTTTGAATTAATATTTTTATATATAACAGTATTTAATTAAATTTCTGGTTCTTTTTTAGTATAATTTTTATTTTGATTTAAGATAATATATTTAATTTGATTTTTGGCCAGTTTGATATCTTATTGCGTTTTCTATGAATTCTGCAATATTTTAGTTCTGAATAAAATATATTTAAAGGTATATATATTAGTATTGAAATTATAATCTTTATTGATATCATATTAAATGAGATTATGGATGAAAAGGAAAAATAAACGTAGTTATTCGTGAAATAAATTTTTATTCGTATAACCAGCAATAATAATTTCAGAGCTGTTTTAGTTTAATGAAAAATACATATAAATACAAAGAAGTATATTATGAATTAAAATAAAGTAATAAAAAACTGGATAAGAGCATAAGAAAATATTTCCAGTAAAAATTCAGAAAATGAAAATGTAAGTAGCTCTTTTTCAGAATTGTAGTTTCTGAACGAATTTAAGGAAAGCAAATAAATAAATTATGGGTTAAAATAAGAAAGTGTTGAAAAATAATTCCTGTAAAATCAATCTGAACAATTTCTTGAATGAGTATTTGTAAAATTCCTGTTTTTGAATTTTTAAATAACAATAAGATTTAAATTAAATATATCAAAATCAGCAAAGTAATTAGTGGCAAAAATGGTAAGAAAATTGTAGAAAAGAGGAAAATGACAAATATACGATTTAATAATGTATCTTATCGATTTTATACTGTAATTTGTCTACACTCTCTTTTTCTTTCCATATGCATGTTACTTCACTAGTTGTATAAAAACCGTATTAACTGGGTTTAAAATAAAAAATGTTGAAAATCCTTTGTTTTATATATTTCACTTCTTTTTTCCTCTACAAGCAATCAGTACTTTTTAAACAATTTTATATTTTTACAAAGCTTCTATTACTTTTATGTATTCCATATTCTTTTTACTAATCTTTTGTACTTTTTTCTGATGTTTTTTCAAGAATAGCTGAGCGATTTTTTTTTCTTTTTGCAAAAAATATTCATCATATTCTTATAACTCATTACAATTTCTTAATTTTTTTTCAAATGTCCACTTTTCTGATATTATTTAAATTAGGTGTAAATAAAAAATGACACCCGACAAAGAAAAAAAATAATTAAAAACTTTTAATTAAAAACGGAATTAAGCAAATTAAAAAAGCATGCTTTGTAAATAAAGTTTTAATTAAACTGCTACCACGGAAGGACCGACAACATCTTAAAATTATATATTTCCATTCATCTCTAAATTAAAACAATTATTTAATTCATTAACCCTCGCCGTCTTCATAAACCTTAATTAAAACGCAAATATGCTTAAAAACCTCTGTCATAAAAAATTAAACACGCCATTTGTAAAACTGGTAGCACGTACAAATTGGCAAACATCCACAAGCAAGTTGGCGCAGAACCACCTCCACCAATTGTTTAATGAATTACAATACAGAACAATTAAAATACCTGCAAATGTATATCTCTGAAGGGAAAAAAACATTTTTGAAAGATCTGTTTAAGTAGACTTATATATCGTGAGAGAGCCATGGCATGCGAAAGAGCCATTATTGTGGGAGAAACAGCATTTAAGCTGAAAATTACTTATATGTGTTCCTCTGGTTTATCGACCCGTTATTTCTATCTAAATGGAGGGAACATTTATGTACTGGTGGCCCAGGAAATACCTTTGTTTTGCGAGACTCCATCGCATAGTTGTGCAAACAGCAATTTCTGATTCCAAATACAATTTTTTGTTCTGTTCTTGAATGAGTTCTTTTTTTTTTCGAAAGTTTTCTTTAAGATATGGATGGAAAAACAACATCTGTGTAGATTTTAAGCCGTCTCGATTTCTTATATTTTTATGAGTTACTAAGTTGGAATAGCACATAAAATTAAGTAAAAGTCGTAACTTTTAAATGGAAAAGTTTATGAATGTCTGCGTTGAAGTAATTGTTACCCTCAGCACAGTCATAAACTTAATATTGAATAGCTCTGAAATATATCAGGATTCACTGAATTTATTCTTTTTTCTTCTTTTAAAAAGTACATGGGTTACACTTAAGGAGCAACCACATAAGTTAATATACTTAAAAAAATAAAGGAATTTATATCATTCGTAAAAAAACAATGTGTGTGTTTCCCCATAGCTAATAGTAGTGACTGAAACCAGATAAATAATGAAAACATTTATTTTGTATTTTCGTTTCACAGCAGCATTAACAACATTTCTTTTAAGATATATATATATAATTTAATGATTTATCTTTTATCTTAATTTTAATTATAGATATTTTTGGCTACTTTATCATTTTATCGTTTGCTTTAATTTTAATATCTGAACATAATACTATTGTCGACATTAATATTTTATCGTTTCCTTTAAATTTACTATTTGATTTAATAATTTGAAATTAATCACACAGTCGTTAGATTTCTTTATTTTTGTTGTAAAATGTTGATATTGTTTGAGGACTTGAGAAACTTGAATGCTTGGATTATGACAACAAATTGGTGTTGGAATAAATAATAAGGAAGGATTCCCCTGAAAAAAATAGTAATGTATCTTAAAAAGTTTAAGCTAATCATTCAATATTGATTAATTTCTTACGGGCTATGGTATTAATCTGTAAACCTAACAAAAACTTTTTAAAACTTAAAGTGATTGTTTATAATTAATCAGTTGATTTCCTCAAAATTAAATTTAAAATGGAAAATAAGAAACATTTAACTATTATTGTGATTGTTATACAACGTTTATGTTACCAAACATCTTGTGATTAAATCTTTATTAAACTACAGAAAAATTCTAAAGCTTTATATTATGTTTTTACGCCATATTTAAAGAAAAGAATGAATAGGTTATTTAATTTAAAATGGAATACAAAGTCGAATTTGAAATTGAAAAAAAAAATCATGATAAAAGAGAATATTTAAAATTAAATCAATCAAATGAAGAAATTTAATGTAAAAACATTCACTAAGACCAGAACATTAGAATAGGTTTTAGAAAAAAATACGAACAACTCAAAAATTGTTAGGAAAAAAAGCAACGTAAGTATTTAATGTTCTGCTTCTGAACCTCTTTTTTTCTCCTTTTTTATATTTTTTTAGAAGCAGATTAATGTTGCATTATGAAAAACGGAATCTTTTCAGTTTAAGATGGAATTTTTTGCAAGAAACTCTATAATCATAATAATTTACTAGAGACATAATATTTTTTTGTTGAAGTTAGGTACAAAATTTGAGCTATATACGCATTTTGAAGTTTAAAATTTGCAATAAACATTAGAATTGCGCTTAAATGAATTCATTAATGATCTATTTATGAAGAGATTGTGAATTTATTCAAAGCTAACATCGAAAGTTCACAGGCATTCTAACGAATTTAAATATTTATAAGTCAGAAATGAAATATAATTTATTTCATACGAACGCTTCGTTTTCATAAATGAATACTTTAATAAGTGATACAACGTTTTTATAAAAGAATAATAGTCGAATTCAATATTTATTTCTAGAGTATCATTTTATTTGAAACTAATTCAGAATTATTAGTAAGGAAATATTGTAAAGAATGTTACCTAAAGTACGAAATATTACAAATTAATTAATTCATTAATGTAGCTCCATTCTCAATTGATTTCTATCGCTAGTTGAAAAGACTACTCCCAATTAAGATTTTTCATAAGCTAGATACATTTTAAAAATAATCCTTCAAAAGCCCTTTTGCGATTCAAAAGATATTGATAGTTTTTTAATGTATATCATCAAATGAATGCAGTTTATATTGTATAGAATACACAAATCTTATACTATTTTAATATTTGTATCATTAACGAATTTAATTAAATTTTGTATGCATTAAATCTGTGACTGAATTCGTTCTTTTGGAATTGATAGGAAAGAGTATTAATTAATATTCATTCGTAAATAACAAAGCTGAAATCTTTTCGATGAAGGCTTTTGAAATAGCACATGCTGAAATTGAAACTTATAAATCTAAGAGTAAAAAGGTTTAAAAGCTTAAAGAGATATTTATTATATTTATAAATTTATCATACAATGCCAACACGTCATTCATATATATATATATATAATATAGATGATGAGTAGATAAATAGTCTTAGAAAGGGGATGGAAAATTTTTAGAATGAACCAAGAAATCGTGTGCATAATCAGTTGAAGGGAAAACGAAATTATATTTGTGGCATATTGTTTTCATTTTTTTAACTTTATAGTCATCTTAAAGTCTAATTAAACAGGCAATAAATTCAAAAATGTGTTTGAAGATACGTAAGAGAAGAATAATACACTTTATTATCTATCAAAGAATATGAAAACCCACTCTCTGTCGAATCTCTCTTAACTCGGTTAATTATAGTTTACGTTTACATAATAAAGTGTTAGCTTACTAAATCACTCGTTCCGATACAAACATTTCTAGATTATAGCTGATTCGACTCATATTATTCTGATCAGGAATTATTTCCAAGTACTTTCATAAAAAAATTAATAACGATGGACATTTATCAACCAGCTGCTATCTTTTATCTCCATTCTCTTTCCTTTCTATTTTATTTTGCTTATCCAACACTATCCTTAATTTAGTTCGCTACACTTCTATTTTCATCTAATTTACTTAGTCATGTTTTATTTAGTTGGAAAGGAGTTGTAAGTGTATGAAATTCTAACTATCAAAAGTTCCTTGAAGTTAGTGAAGAGAAACGCTCGAATAGCCCAAAGTCCCACTTTCTAAAAAGAATGCAAAGTAGAATAGAAGAGTTCAAGAAACATTGCCGATTGTCAAACATGTTTTTGCTGGAGGTGAAATTTCTCTTTCAGAGGATGGCAGCATTATTATGGAAGGTGGAGAGCCACTTGTCAACCATTTCCGTTATTGTTGGCGAAAGTTACAATTTGTTTTTCGGGTTAAGTAATAAATCTTTTTGTCGGATTTTGAAATGTCGTTTTCAGAGCAGCGAGCCAACATCAAATTCTGGGCAGGAAACGACTGGTTTTTGTTTCTGGACAATGATCTGGTATTCCTTGATTGTAAAATTTACCTTGCCAGCATAGTGTTACCGCCATGGAACACTACCCTTATTCTTTCAACCTATCACCAGTGGATTTGTGCCTGTTTCCAAGGCAGAAAAAATGAAACTAAAGGGACCTCATTTGCTAGTTCAGAGGAGGTAATGGAAGCAGCTAAAGAAACTTTCCAGAAATGGCTTCCATTAATTTTTTGATAATTTTATGAGTGGCGGAACAAAAGCGTAAATGTAAGAGAACAGTATTTGCTGGAAAATAGGAAAAATGCTATCAAATTTTAGTGAATTGTTATTGACCAATTACGGGAGCTTTTTGATCTTGGTAGTAATACATTTAAAACTTTACATCAAAGATATCAAGAATAATTCCATCACAAAAAAGAATAATAAAAATGATTTATTCGAAACTTTGAGATTAATTAATGGCGATTCTTGAATATAAGGAATTCTGACTTACATTGAGTTAGCTTTCAGCTTAACTTATGTTTTCAAGGTTTGTTTTCAGATGTTTAGTTGGAGTGAGGTCTTAACATTTGAATTATATGATTGAGAATTACAAAAATTTTGATCCCTGTAAAATTCTTCATTTTGTTTCGCTTTCTTCAAACTTCCACTCTGAACTTACGGCTTTGAAATATTTAATAAATAGGAACTCCTTACCATTTGTAAAAGCTTTATATCACAATTGACAAGGTGGCAAGTTAGAGGCAAGAGGGTTAAAAATTCGATACTCTATTATGCCAAAGATCCAGGCGTAGACAAATAAGAGCTCGTGCATATTAAAAATAACCTTGTCTTTTCTATGTTAAGCTATCGAAGTTAGCTTTCAGATTTAGTTTATAATTATATGGCAACAGTCTTATTTGGTACGTACATATTATACAACGTCAACTATATGAAACTTTATTAATTCAACAAGCCAAATTTTAAGAAAGGCAAGCGAGCAGCTGTAAACAGATATTTCTAACAATAAGCTACTTCGGAATAAAAAAAAATGATTAGTAAAGCAAAAAAGAAAAGACAAACAAAAATATAAAATTACGTTTTGGCAAAAAAAAATGACGAGAAATACCACATTAAAAGCAAAAAGAAAAGAACAACAATTATGAATAAAAACAAAAAAATTCTTTTTGTTGAAACTGAAGAGAAAAAATGAAAAAAGTACTATAATTATAATAAATAATTAGTATTTATTTTCAATAACAAATCATTAAAGAAAAATGAAACACAAAAAACAAATATGAAATTTTTGTTATGTATAGGAAAAAAATCATATTACAATATAATGATGAAATTCAACAGTAATGAAAATAGTAATTGTAGAAATTCAATGCTACAGTTAATGGCAGTGAGAAAAAACAAAACAATTACAAAGCAAGACGCGAAAAAAAATTCTAATTAAACAAAAACTCTCATTATTTTAACCAAAATTTTTTTTTCATTATCTCCATCGGATGATTTTTATTTCATACGCTGCAATTATTCAAGAACTAGAAATATCCAAGAAATATGACATCTTAAAATCTCTAAAAGCTCAGCAATAATAACTCGACTTTAAAAGCTCTTTTATTATATTGGTAATTTAAATGCAGCGAACATCGTGAAAAACTCTTTTGTATTCAGAAAGGTTTATTCGCATTTGTTTTCTACCGAAATGGAAGCGGTAAAAGCTTATTATAATCTGTTATCTATAACAAAAGCATACGATAATCTTTCTTTTCAGCAATTGTTTCAGCGCAGCTGAAATATTACGATAAAAAACATAATTGTTGAGAGTAAGCATATTTTGAACGCAGGGTACGTTTATTGAAAAATCAACAAGGTGAACTATATTTTTATTTTTGCATTATGCATTTACACATGTTTATTTTTAAATTACATATAATGAATTAAATATATTGAATACATTTTCATTAATTGTACAGTCGTCAAAAAAGGGTCACCTTAAGTAGTTCTCGCAGTACCTATTGCAGGTGGGATGGAATATGTTTCACTATTAATGGTTCAAAGTGCACCAAATCAGAGTGTTAATGGATTAATTTAATTACTTAATCAACATAGTTAATCAATTAATAAAAAGAAAGTTTCTGTTATGGAGTCCAATTTTTCTGCAGAACTTGACAGAGTATGGTCTTAATAGCATATGTTTTGAATTCCATTCGAATTGGATGATCAGTTCCGTCCGAAGATATTTGGGAAAAACTGTTAATTCTACTCCAGTTATACTACAGTTCTGCGTGAACGATTAACATTATCGGAACTTGGAACACATCTCAAGACCCGAAATTGTTCCAATTTTCATGAAGGTTTATAACGTTGTAACACATACTTCTATTTATGATACACAATTTTTATAATTCCAAAAATGCGCCATTTTTCACTTAAGCACTTAAAGTTCAAAAACCATTTAGCATTACAGTGTACGGGATTAAACATAGAACACATTCTACATAAGATAAAAAAGGGAGTGATTGAGTTATAAATGAGTAAAATGGTAAAACATAGTGCTCTCTAAAAGAATATAAGTCGGAATATAAAGTTAATGTTCTAGCGTTTATTTATCAGAAAAAGTGTCTACTTTCAGGCCCTATTATTTAACATTACGTGCGAATAAACAACCTTGACAAGACTTTCCCCGTTTCTTAATATCGTGTGATGATTGAACTGATAATTAAGATTTATAAGTTAGTATATGGTCCATTAAGTCTCAAGTTTTGTCGAAATTTCAAAATTGGATATTTCCCAACTATTAGAGGAGCTGCGCATAATTCTGGATTCTTAGAATATTTAGATATCAAGAATCAAATTTTGTATAAATTTTGGTATGTTACGACTCAACTGTTTTTACAACTGTATTCAATAATTCATACATTACACAGTAATATTACATTTTTCGAATTTTTTTAAATGTTTAGAATTATAGTAAAGATATCTATTGTTCGGTTTAAAAAACTAAAATGCATTGAGTAGGCTATCTTTTGTCGTCAGATATTTGTGTGTGTGTGAAACTCTCCTCTAATAATAATGATCAATGTTCTTGAAATCTCCATAACTCGGAAATTTGCTTACAGAATTTTATGAAACTTAAAATTGAGGTGCGCAAGCAAATTTGTGGTAAAAATAGGATTTTATATAAAAAAAAATTATTATAAGAGGTTAATTAAATATGTTTATTAATTTATTTATTCACATCATAATTTAGCTCTTTCTTTGAAATCCCCATAACTCGGAAATTTGCTTACAGAATTTTATGAAACCTAAAATTGAGGTGCGCAATCAAATTTGTGGTAAAAATAGGATTTTATAAAAAGAATTAATGTAAGAAGTTAATTAAATATGTTTATTAATTTATTTATTCACATCATAATTTAGCTCTTTTTGAACCATTAATATTTATTATTTGAATTTTATCCCAAAGCAGTGAAAATTGCAAAAGTTATTAAGAATGCTCTGTGTTTTTGATGACTGTTATGTACGATAAGAAAAAAATTGTGATTTTCCCCATTTAGAGTATCATATTGAAACTATCCGCTAGTAAATGTTTATAAATATTCTGGTTAACAATACCATTTGAAACCAGATATTTTAATTTAGATATCATCTATAGTATTGTGCTTTGTTTTAAGTTTAATGTTTGAATTCTGAAAAAGATGGTCGAGAGATATTTTTATATGTTGAAAAAACATCGGCACCCAATTAAAAGAAATATATGTTTCACATTTTTCTTGAAATTATATTTAGTCAATTTATTTCCATAAATTGATCCTGAAAACCTTTCGAATTTTTAAATTTAGTTTCTTTACATTTCAATATGTTTGGTAATTTGATAGAAGTTATTGATAAAAACAAAAAAGCAAACACGATATGTCAGGTTAAAATAAAACACAGAATGTACGCCAAATTTGGTGATTTTTTTTTTGTTCAATAACTATTTTATTCTGGCAAACTTTTTTTTCTCTAACCTTTATGATATGATCTTTTTGGTAACCCTTACGACAGCTTGGCAACCAATATTAAAAGTCCCGAACTTACACCTTATACTTTGCTTAAGCCGTTTGTAATTCAAGTATTCATTGAGAATATTTTGGGCATTATTTATTTTTTTAAGATTTTTTTTTATTTTAATATTATGTTCAACTTTGCGAAGCATTTAATCTCTGAGATTACTCTTTTCCAACAGTAGCTGAACCTTCAAGCCTTAATGCGTGTAATTAAAATGATCGCGCGCGAGCATCAGATTTTATTTTTTAATTAAACTTTCGCTTATACTAGTATTAAACAATACTTTCGACAACAAACTACTGCGAGACATAGTTATCTCTCGCTTATATTTTCTGTAAACATCTGTTGTCTCTTTTTTGTTATTAATAAGAATTTCTATGTTCACAAAATCGTAATAAAAATATTTTTAGACAAAATCAACAACAACATCGACGCATCAAAAAGGGATTATCCTAAAGGAACAGAAATCGGTAGATGTGTTATATACGTTCAGAAAAAGAAACGATGCATTTCTGAAGTATTTATTTTTTTCCATTTCACTTAAGCTTCTATGAAAAAAAGCATAGAATGATATTATTTTCTATAAACGTAGGAGTTATATGTAATGGTTTTATCTCGGAAGAGATAGATAAATTATATAAATTGTCATCACAGAAAGAATTCTTAAGTAACTTAACATCAATTTATATTTTATAATCATACCTGAGATTGTAAGGGAGTTGAATGTTTTTTGGTAGTGAGTAAGTGTTTATTAACGTCGCATTTTGGAGCAACACGAGGGCTATTGGCAAAGGACTTCGTAATTTTGACGAGGACGACACCTGAGCAGGCACATCCCTCTCCAAACTTCTACTCTACGCCAATGGGAGGACTTGGGACCTCGACAGGCTTAACGTGCATCAGCCCCGTTACACGACGGGTCTTTCGTGGCATCAGGGCTTTAACACACGACTCAATGAAAACCGTGGGTCGCGAATCCGTGACTATGGCCACTAGGCTTCCGCAGACACATATTTTTAAGTAAAAGAAATATGAAATTATTGTAAATCACTATGATATCACCTACGCTTGGCTCCAAAACATACCGGGAATGAAATTTAATTAAGAAGAAATAATTTGAAGGTCTAAATACAAAAACAGCGGCCTCACTATTGTTTTAAAATTCTAAATAACTTGACTGGATTATCAGTCACTTCTAGAATTCCTGAATATGTATTAAGATGATATGACAACACACAGACACACACACACACACACAGAGAGAGAGAGAGAGAGAGGTAAAAAATATTTGAATTTTTGTTCAAACATCAACTGGAAGAAACTACAAGAAACACTTTTCATTTTGATAACACATTTTTTAAAAATTAATTTTATCTTTGATAAAAGGTTGCAGGAAAACGAACATTTTACTTTATACACACACATATGTTATTAAATAATAAAAATTGAGAGATACAAGTTATTGAAAGAAGCTTAATAAGCATTTATTTTTATTATTTGCTTTTACACAAAATTATAAAACACACACGCACACATTTTAACAAGTTGTTAAAACTAAAATTTACAATTATTTTAAAATTACTCTCTCTCTCTCTCTCTCTCTCTCTCTCACACACACACACACACACACACACAAACCGCTACAATGTACGAACGAGTATTTCACAATATGTTTCCAAAAGAAATAGATTAAATCATTAAAGTTACCTAAAGGGGCAAAATGACTCTTATGTTTACAAACACATAGATTGTTTTTAATTACAAAAAGATAAGTCCAATATGTTGTGAATTGCAACAAATTAGCATTTCTTGTAATAAAATATGACGATATATTTTGCAACATATTCACACAAAATTCATAAAATAATTAAAGTTAAATCTATTGGGAAAAAACTGCTATGTCTTAACTATAATGATATTATAACAATTTCAAACGAATGAATTCCATACATTTTGAATTTAGGCTACAAATTGAACAAAATAACGAATATTCTAATATATCCTAAAGAAGTGGTACTCAAAAATTTCCCTGCTGTCTTAGTAAAAAAGAAATGCAGAATAATTGTATAATTCGAGATCGATTGATCGTTTATTAAAGTCGCACTTAGAAGCAGCATGAGGTCTATTGATGACGGAACTTGTAATTTTAAACCTCGAACAAGTTAAATGACACCTTATCCAAACTTCCAAGGTCAAGTGAAATGGTATTTTTTCTCCAAACTTCCAAGACGCGTAAACGGGAGGATTTGGGATCTCAACCGGGTTTAACGTGTACCACCCACGCCTACGGCCGGTCTTTAGTGGTTTAGGACTCGAAATCGTGATTTGACGGAAACCATTCGACTACCTTGGCCACGTTACGTAGATAAGTCGAATTTTTCATTATAATATTTAGCTAAGGGAACATGCAGTTAGTCTCTTCACATTATTGATTTATTTTGATGTTGTTTATCCAAAGTTATAAAAATGGTTAAAGGTTTTTGGCATTAGTATTGTTCTTAATTACAACGACGACAATTCGTTATAAACTAAAAACATATATTCATATATTGAGACTAATTTGCATTCAGGCTGCAATTTGTCAAACAATTTTAAAGCATAATTAATGTACAATATATTGTAAAACTCAAATAGATAAAAAATGCATTAAAATATACAAGGAAAAAAATGGATGGAATCTTTCAATAGAAGAGTTCAAAAGAGCTGTAACGACAAAATGTACGAATAAATATTTCACTAATTCGAAGATCTGGATACTTTATTCATCACCAATAAAATAAGTAATTGAGGCGGTAATTCAACAAAAGTCAAAGTAAAGTTTGGAAAATACGATAAGTGTCTACAAACTTAACGGTACTTTAATTATTACGTAGATTTAAATTCAAACAAAAACGTGAAAGCTTTAGTGCCAAAGTGTCAAATAAAAGTGTTTTTATCTAAACAGATTTTAAAAACCTATTTGGATAGATGAGATCCTTCTTTTTTTAAAAAAAAAATTCCTTTATTACACTTTTTTTCGTTAAAAACTTCTTTATTTACTTTGAAGAACAATTGGGGCAATTTAGGACCATCGCTAATCCTTCGAGGATTTTGCTCACATGTATGAAAAAAAAAAAAAGTCCACCCACTTGACGTTATAATTAAAAAATACTTAGTTTGGAAAGATATCCTTGACGTATTATTTAAAAAGCACTCATAATGACTTCATTCATTTAGAAAGATGCGTTTTCTTTCATCACTCATTTTCAAGATAAATATTTTTAAAAAATTAATCGATTTTTCCTAAATAAATGGTGGTGGATCGCAGGGATGAATATAATTCTTCTGGCTGCATTTTAGTTTAAAATCACACTGTTGACTCAATACATAAAGATATATATTTTCCCATCATTCATTTTGAAAAGATAAATATTTGAAAATCAATCAATTTACCATCCAATAATGAGGTTTAGTCATAGGGATTTGCACGTTTTTAATGGTTATGTTTCAATTTTAAAATTCTTAGAAGACTTTATTTACGTAACCTGTTTGATATATTCCGGAAAGAATAGATACATTTTATTCATTATTAGATATTCATAACTCAATTAGATTTATAAAATATGAATAATGTTTGTTTCATAGGGGCCAATTCATTTCAAATGAATGTATTGCATTTTCATCAATGATTATTCACCAAATGAGTTGAAAGTTGATATGGACGGCACATTTCTAGGAAAAAACCCTTTTCACGTATATTTAACGGAAAATAGTTAGGAAATAGTTTATTCTTAATAGCTTACGAAATGTCTTTAAAATTTAAGTACTTAGGACATGTTCTACAAATTCGTGGTTTCAATTGAATTGGATATATTTTACGAGAAAAGAAATCGAGAGACAATTTCAATTAAAAATTTTTTTAGTACATCCTTTCTAAAAATGACCATGATTATTTTTTTTCATTTAAAATTGTTTCATAATTTTTTTTCCGATACAAGTTATGAAATATATGTTGATGAAAAATTCAGTTAAATATAGCCGATATTTAAATGTATTCTAGACGGTGACACTCGTCGACTAAAACATTTTGTACATGTTTTATTCAGTACTGTCTAACATATGAATTAGCAAAAATGTTGTACCTATTGTTGGTCAAATTAACAGTACATTGCGATTTGAGATTCGATAGATTTAAAATTAATTAGCTCCGCTACACACCCGGTCTTAAGTGAAATCTGGATGGAACTCAGGACTCGACGAAGCGAGTGACAATTAAGTTTAATGGCGCACGAGTTGAATGTGGCCATGCTGCCCTGAACAAAACATAAGAAAAAAGGGGGAAATGTAAAAAATCGTTTCGTAGAAGAAAAGTGAAAAACAGAGAAAAATTCTTAGAGCTTACCGGGGGGTGTCACCCGTGTTTTCCGAGACAGTAAGCTCCATGGGAGAGAAAATAAATCACTAGGGTTCTTCAATATTATCATTTTGTAATTACATAAAGAAAGTAAGCACCCAAACAGACATAAGCTCGCAACCATGACCAAATAGCTAAAACCACAGTAAAAAAAAATTCGAGTAAGATAAATTCGAATTAATGAGTAATAACTCTCCTAGATTTATGCTGTGGGCTTATGTAATAAGGATTCATCCCTCTGAACTAATTATCCTGTTATTACGCTATCAGGTTGTTAATCTATGTTTTGGAACACAGCCTAACGATAGATAAATAGCCAAACTGTCCTTTCGTTTTTGTGTATTAAGAAGTCAACAATTCATTTCTCCGTAAGAAAAAAAAAACAAAATTATTAAAATGAAGGTCTCATTTATTAAATGTAAGATTCGTTTGGCTTATACACCTGTTTTACAAGAAAACAACCAGGAAGATCCATTATAAATTCATTCATGCCATTTATAAATTAACTGTTTACGCAAAATAAAGAGATTTCTTTTGATGTTTACCAATTTTTTTTCTAAATGGTATTCCACTTTCTAAGTACAAGCCAAAATGATCAATGTAAAAAAGAAGAAAAAACGTTATTTTTGAGGTGTTGTTTTATTTTTATACTCTGAAGTAGGAAGATTTTTTGCTGTAAAAAAGAGAGAATAATAAAAACATATACCCAATGTTTCCGGACGTATTACAGAATGCTTTAAGGTGGGTGTTAACTGGGAATATGTTCTCACTTCCTTCGAGAGATAAATAAAGATAATATTAATGTGAAATTCAAGTTTTATTCTTAAAAGCCCCAAAAATTTGATTCAAAGTCAAAAATTTGTGACATTGGTCAATGTTGTAATTTTCTTTTCATTAACCGTAGGATAAAGCAATGGTTTCCTAAGAAAGCGGAGTAGTTACCTGGCGACCGTAATATTGTGGTGGATTACGTAATTAACTTCACTGTCATCAAGTCTTTCCTGGGAAAATACATCTTATTCGTTGATTTATGTTCCGCTCGCATTCAATGCTCTTTAAGAGAGCACGCCATCTTGTTTACTTAGACAACGTTCATCGCAATATTGCGATCGCCAGATAACGGTCCCGCCTTCCTAGGAAACCATAGTTTTAGTGAAAGGACTTTCCTTCACTAACCTGGTTTTAAATGAAATCCCTTCCACAAAAATGACCCGTGGTTTATGCTAATTAGATTAGAATTATGAACTATAGTGAATAGATTGGATAAATTATATTTATAAACTACGATGAAATGAGTTATGAGCTAGAGAGCTGGACGTCTGTACCAGGTAGAACTAGTGAGAGGGAGTGATCATGAATTAAAGTGAAGTCGGATCCCGTTGTTTCTAATGTAAAAATGCAATCAGAGGAATCCTAGAAAAAGTCGGAAGAGGGTTAAAAGATCGAACCTTCAATTCCTGTCAGTCTACTCAATCCAACCGGAGTTGATAACGGTTGATTTGAATTGTTCTAAGTGTTCGTTTAAATGCGTTTAGGGTGTAATTACATAGAAAACTAAATTAAGTATTGAAACTAAATATTCAAGGAATTTAATAATATTATATTGAACAAAATCATTACTGGACTCTCTTTTTGTAAGACAATTTATTACTATTTCTCATTAAGATTAGTAATGGCGAACAAAGATAATAAACAGCGTGAGTTACTATCTTAATATATTTGATTTTTTGAATAAAAATTGATTTTGTGGAACAGTTCATTACATCTTTTATTTCCTGTAAGTAGTAATTAAAATATGATTCTTTATAACTAAAGTTATTAGTTTGAATATTTCAAGATATATTTTCAAAAAATATTTATAAATATGTTTATTTCATGTAATTAATTGTCAATTACGATTTAAGTAATGAAATAACAGCTGTAATTCAATAACCTTAATTAACAGTAATTAAATAACCTTATTTTGTAAATAACATACATTTATATTTCTAAATTCATTAGAAAGCAAAAACATTTTAGTTTTTTTGTCCTTCATTCTATGAATTGTTCATTACAATTGCTGAAATCAATTAACTAATTGCAGAGAAGAGATTTCTCATACAGTAATTGAAATATACAATATTGCAAAGGATGTTAGCTACATTGTTTATAATTACAAAAGAATGAGAATTAATAAAAATAGATTATTTTTTAATTTAAGTAAAAGGAAAAATGCGCCGTATATCTGATATTCAATTTCTTCATGTTCCATTTTTGGCAAGAAAATTTTTTAATTAATTGATCAACTTGGATCTTATCGTTTCATTCATATCAAAATAACAATTATAAATTTCAAGTTCTTATTACTTTTTTTTTAAAAGAAAAGGCTTGTGCTCTGCCTGGTTATTAAATCCAAGATTTCGCAGCAAGAAAATTTTTAAACACATTTCTTATAAAGATCGTCATGTTGATATCAGAGATAAGAAAGTTTGAGTTCGGGCTTTACGGAAATGACCGGCAAGTAATTTTGAACTAGGGTAGAAAAATAGTGTTTTTGATAACAGATGGCGTTGTTACGAAAAGTTGACATTCCCATTGTGTGCTGCTAGTTTTGCAACAATTTATAGGTTAGTTTTGATTTCGACAACCGTTTGCTACCCTATCAGGATAAGATTGATGCCGCATTGAATTGTAGTTAGAATTTTGAATCGAGTTGTCACCGTCAGTGAGACCAGAATTCATTACTATACATTGAAGACAATAATAAAATTGGGTTATTTCCGGAGAATATTCTCCAAAAAACGCGAAGATGTGTTTCATAGTCTAGAAGGGATCTTATAACGAGTTTTTGGAATGTGAGTGACACTTATAGACTTCTCAGAAAAAGGGAAAAAAAAAACAAAACCGAACAATGGACAACTCTACAGCGAGTTATTCCCGAGTAGACGGGCTGATACACGTTAAATCTGGATGAGGTCTAGTCCTCCGGTTGAAATAGAAGTTTGGAAAGGGAGGTGCCAGGTCAGATGTCGATTTCGTCTCTTGACCGAAGCTCTAAATTATAGGTCCATCGCTTTTAAGCGTCGTTAATAAGCAAACAAAAATCGCAAAATCAATGACTAACATTTTTCAAGTTCATGTAAACTACATAAAGTTTATATAGCATTTATATCCCTATTTAAATATAATTTTTTTTAAAGAACTAGTGATACATGGAGTTTCTTCATTTACAAAGAAGTATACATATTTGAATTTTAAAATGCAATTCTTTTTCTGAAAAAAAAAAATCCAGATTATTTTTCTTATATGCTATTTGCATATGAATTTTCGAAAAACTCTCCATGTATGATGCTTTTCAATGTAAAATGAAAATATGATTTTAATATATTCTAGCTTTTAAGTAAAATTTGAAAAGTAAATAGAATTTTGATTGCGCACAAAAAAAAACCCACCTCGAGTCAAAAGAATGTAAACAAAACACAAACACCATTAAAAAGATATTAAGTCCACTAAAATAAAGAAAATATTGTGTATGACTGAAAAAAGAATTAAATATTTTTTGCCACTCCTGATAAATAATTTTTCGTAGAATATTTTTCAATCAAATATAAAAGTTTGGTATTTTTTTTATGTATGTGTGCGTATTTCATATCTCTCCAAGATTATACGCTAAATAGAAAAAGTAAAACAGATATTATTATAGTATTGGAAAAGTTTCTATTTATATTCATGAAATAAATTCAATTCTGATTTCCGTTTTTCTTTGATCCAAAAGCTAAATACACATTAGAAGTTCAAGTGTTTCATTTCGTTTTGCAAACGTTGCTTGTTATTATAATATAGAATTTAATGAAGGCGAATCAGTGTAAGCAATTCACAATATGCAGGGCAGAAAATTTGTTTCAAGGCTTTAAGATTCCTAATGAAACTAAAAACCAATGTAGCATATATTTTTGTTCACAGATTTGATATATGTCATTAAAAAAAGAAATTTAATTCTCCCGTCTACCGGCCTCAAATATTAACTATTTCATCTATTAGTATGCAAAAAAAAATGTGCAAGCGAAAGAGCAAAAAATCATGCAGATTTCTTTGGAATTACCTTTTTCTTCCGATTTTTAAAATTATTTTGCTCCTATGTCAATTATTTATGAGTTTCCCAGACTTTAAAAAAATTTCTAAAATATTTTCAAAATTCGAAGAGAAAATGTAATTTCGCAGATACCTTCATTACTTTTTCCTCTTTAGTATGCACTGTACTGCAGTCAAATAGATAAAATAGTAGAGATTTGAGAACGATAGTAGAAATTCCATAGGATTAACATTTTCGAAATAAAAATGGCCTGTAGACGGGAGCCGTAACTAATTATTAAACTCCATGTTATTTTTTTTCATTACCCAAGCTCGTATACAGATTAATTTATTTTTTAGTAACTAAGAACGGAACATGTTAGTAAATTGAAATTTTATATTTTTGATTAACATGCGCCAATTTAGATGGAAAGTAAAGGCTCTCAACTGATTTTGTGGGAAGATGCTTATTTTAGTCTCCATTTGGAGAGATAAAAACATCGCACCAAATAGCGCCAACATCGCGATTTTGAAATGCGTCGATGCACATTAACAAAATCGAAAGTGTTGCCATTACTACTTCCTGCAGAGCAGGAGAGCCAGAATTTGGCATAATTTCGCTCTAATTTTTTCCTTCATCAAGGATGGGCCTAAAAGGGAATTCTACCCATTTTATGTGCATAGATATGTTCGAATTTGAGGGAAAAAAGGATTATGATAAGTATGTAAAAAATGCAAATTTATTTAAAAAACTGAGTAATTTTTCTAGCAGAAATGAACCAAGAAATAAAATCTTCATTAGATAAATTGATGCAAAACTTCCGATACTTCATATGTGATAATCGTAATGTGTTACTAATGATTTATTTTACAATAATGTACTCATATTATAGTAATACAGATACTTTTTAAAATTAAATGTAATGGTTATTTTCAAATCTCACATTTAATTCTGTGAGTTACATATTCTCCAATTTAAAGTACCTTATCAAACTAGTATATGCACAATATTGAAAAGGAAAAAAGGCGTTTTTTTTTAGGTCGAACAATATTTCATTTGGGTCTAAACTAGGCGAGATTCAAAGAATCAAATTCGAACACGACTTAGGAACTGCTTTTTTTTAAATATGGGGTCCCACGGTATTTTATTGGCAGGATGTAACAATTTGGACATAAAATATCGGATAATGTTTTAATTTGTAATCAATATAAGTTATTTCAACATTCGTTCAAAGGGACAATTTAAGAGCAGGGTAATGAAGTTATATTAAAATGAATCTAATTGTTCCTCAAAGTAAAAGTTTAATATAGTAAACCTAAAAAATTCAATCTAAATATAATTTCATCAATACTTAAATACTTACACAAGAGTTATTTCATCAAACACATTTCCTTGCATTCCAAGAAGGATATTGGATTTATCAGCATGGATATTCCGTTTAAATTGGAATGACTTGAAGTTAATCAATCACGATCTATGCTTTAGTAATATCTTTTCGAACTAAAGTTATTTAATCTATTTCGTGAATTGCATTAGAATCATCAATAGAGTGTGAATAATACTAGTACATCTAAATGAAGGATTGTAATACTATGCTTGGTTGGAGTATAATGCATTCATTTTCACATGGATTCATCTAATTGAAGAGTTAAAGTTCTTACTGGGGGCTATACTATTCCTAGCTCACTGAGTATTATAACCCCTTAAAAGTGATTTCGCAAATCCCTTTGGACTCTTCGTTTACTTCCCCCTTACCTTTTTAATGTTCTAGTAGAATGTATTAATTGAATTCAGATAATGGGAAAGACATTGATGATTTAAGAGCATTTATTTAATGAGTATAACCAAAATAAATCTATTATTTAATAAATTTATTAACGACTTAATGTTTACAAAAATAAAAATTTAATTCACTGTTCTAATTGAGGATGAAATAATTGCAAAATTTCCATGGACGCGCGAGACAATTAACGGAGTTTAATTGAATTGACCTTACGTGAAAAAAAAATCAAAAGATTAAAAACTATAACATAAATGTAGTAGTAAAAATTATATATAACTAATGGTGGTTTTGATTTAATATTTAGCAGCTAATTATATAAAAAATTATATATTTTTTTAGCTTTCGTTTTTTCAGGTTTTTCTAAGTTAAATGCAATTATCAACTGATTTATAGTTCACTAATCCAAAAATACTTTTGTCGTTTCACCAACTCAAGTTGTGACATTATCCTGTTACCTGTCTCGCCTTAATATGTATTTTTAAGTTTATGTTCTTAATGTCATTCTTTATAAGATCTGGATTTCAATTTAATGTTCAAGCATAGACCAAGTAAATAAAATAGTCAATTCTGTCCAAAATATTTGTATTATTATTATCTCCTCTAATAAGAGAGTGTTCTCAAACAGCTTAATTTCTTTTTCCACGAGATCTAACAAGTTCTATTATCTATCAAAGAATGCTTTTACCAGAATAAGAATACGTGAAATTCCTTCAATTAATCTGACATCGTTGAATCCTTGTCTCATCTAATCCGATATGCACGCCAGAATACTACTGCGCTCATCACATCACACAAAACACTCTTCTCATCACCGAAGCCTTCATCATTTTCAATTCTCTGTCGCTTTGAAACGACTTGCTTACTCCACATTCGAAGTTTATTTCATTTGCATCACATTCCATTCAGGATTGAGGAGAAGCTGGGAACTTAAATATAAAATTAGAAAGAAATCTTACATGTTAGTTGAAGGAAAATAATTCGAGAATGGCCTCTATCATAAGGTATCTGACACATCATTTTAAGAATGGCAAGATACCGAAATGTATTTATCGTTAGTTTCGCACATTGACGGCACAGTGTCATACAATGGAATACTGTGACTAATTTCATAATTATGAGTCCTCATCGAGTGGCGAAAGAATTACTGGAAGCAGAGACATATGTACTAAGCTTTCCAGTCTATAACATGCCAAGGGGAATTTAAAATTTAATCAGAAAGGTAGTATTTTAGACTTCATTGCTCATATCGACATTGTTTATTGGAATAAGTGTTGGAACACATGATCGTCCAGGATAATAGTTGATGACATTCGAAAGTATTTCGGACGCGAGGTAACATAAACAAAATGCCAAAAGCTATTTAGGCAGCTTTTATGAACTCATTATGTGAATAAAATTAAACTGACATCTATAATTTTCATCAGGTACTTTTATAATCTTATAAAAAAGACAAATAAGCAATTAAAAATAAAAGATTAGTTTGCCATTAGCCATTGTCATTACTCTTGAATAAGTGCCATCGTCAATTTAATTATGGATTGTAATCGAATGATGAAACGATACCTGAACTCATGCCATCCTCTCCAAACTTTCACACCAGAATTTATGAAATTTTGAAAATTTATCAAAACCCTATGAAAAGATAATGATTGGTTGGCGTGGCTATACATTATTTCAGAGAGACACAAGAGCTATTGAAAATGTAGTTCTGAATCCTGATTAGAACAAGAAACGATACCTGAACTAATAATGTCCTCTTCCAACATTCATACCCTAGCTGATGTGAATTTGGAAAATTTATCAAAATCCTATAACAAATAATGATTGGGCGGTTTGACTTAACATTATCCTAGAGTGACAAAAAAATTATGGGGCAATGTAATTCTGAACCATAGTCAGATGATGAAACGATACCTGAATATGGTAAAATGATGAAACGATACGTGAATTAATACTGTCCTCTTCAAACTTTCACACCATAGCTTAAGAGAATTTTGAGGCTCAGTTACCTTTTATATGCATCAGTAATTATTTCGAGAGACAGGTTTTTAACTGAAGTAGAACTCGAATCCATGACTCCACTTTAAAACCTCCGACCACGAAGCACACAACATAAATTACAAGACAACCGCGCCTATGATGGCATGAACAGTATCTCTTAAATAATGCCTAAAATACCGTTTCTGTTAACAGATGAATATCACTACGTCCCACTCGAAATCCGTATCAACATGTATGTGCCTTTCCTGACCGGAAAGAGGCCGTTTTCTAGTTGAGAGGGAGATTGATTGCGCTTCCTACGTCTGGCGACGCTTTGGGAGTTGACCACAGGAAACGGCGGCTTCATTGTCCCTAATAAATCAATGTCATCCAGCTTACTAAGATTGTGAGAAACTTTAGATTGAGACTACGTAGTAATGGCATATTAAGGCAGCATTGCTTAGTATTTTAACTCATTAATAGTTTAACATGCATAATATAAGTTAAGATTGCATATAATGTTGCTAAATTTTAAATATGTTAACATTTAAATATTGAGGCCTAAAATATTGTTAGTTTCTATGAGCGGAAATAAAAAGATACCTGTGTGATATGATGAAATATACATTTATCAATATATATCATTATAAAAATCTTTGATTACTTTATTCACTAGTTATAAGAAATATATATATATTCATTATTTATTAATTAATGTTTGTATTTGAAATGATCAAGTACTAAAATGACTCAAAGAAAAATTCTCTCTGCACAATTATAATAGAAAAATCATTGCATTTATATAATTTTAAATGTAATATATAAAAGTATAAGTGTCATCAAAATTATATATATATATATATATATTATATTATATATATATATATATATATATACAATAATCACCTTATAAACATGAGATCAAATTACATAAATACAAATAATTTATGGTCATTCATTTTTTGAAAACACTTTGTTTGTAATAATTTTTTTGTACGTAAATGAGTGGATTGTAAACGAGTGGAAACACTGCTGTTTTGATTCCCATGTTTTTTCTAGTGCATACCTATTATTCAGTAATCTAAGTGCATTAATAATACATATTTCGGAAAGTATTATATCAGAAAACTACATAATGCCCTTTTTCTTTTTTTTTTTTAAAAAAAATATTACTGTGCACACTATAATACTCAAATTATCTTAACAACAACTTAGTTCTAAATATAAATGTAATATTTCGTCATGTACGAGTATTTAATTTACATGGATGAAAAATTCTTTTCAGAAATAATTTTCTCTAAGGATTTAAACACAAATAAGAATGGGTAAAAAAAACCCTAGTTGGTTATTCAAACTGATTGAAGTAGTCTTTCTAAGCATTATTTTGATCCCTGGAGCTTACTGTGTTAAAAAAAAGGAAAGTGAAATCTGAAGTAAGAAGCCGATCACACACACAGGAAATCGAAATAGGATTTAGAAAGAACTTTACCAACAAACAATACTCTATGGAACAAAAACGAAATAAAACAACAACAAAAAAAATCTTAAACAAACCTGAACAATAAAAGTAAAACTGAAGAAATATATTTCCTTTGAAGAAGGAACAGAATTTTTCTAGACCGAAAAAACCCTCCATTTCTTTTCCCTTCACCACAATGTTTAATCGATAGAACATTGTTCTTCTTTTATTTCTATTATGTTTGACGTAAGAAATGGAAGTTTAATACCAACATATATTGATCACTTTAAAATGTATTTCACTCATGAATTTCAGCAAATCCTTATTCTTCAAAATGGAATACGACGTATTAGAAATAGAGTTTTGAAGACGCAATTATTTCTAAACGAGAATTTACGATTTCCGAAAACATTTTAAGTTCATCTGCAGTTTGAAGTGCAATAATTCCTCGTAGCATTGGATCGGTAGTATTAAAAGTTATCACATAATAATAAGAATCAAAAGGATCCAGCTTCAAGATAGTGAAATATTTCCACGCTATTGTTGTTTTATGTCACACAGGAAGATTTAAACTCATTTTCAAACGGAAAAATATTATAATTTTAAAATATGTTAGTGTTTATAACATTCATAGTATACCATAATGTTTATAAATACATTGCTTTATCTTTTATATATATATATATATATATATATATATATATATACATACATATATGGTTTTTATGATACATTGCCAGTTAGAAATACTTTGAGGAAAAAGAAATTACGAAGTTTAGCACAAACTTTTTTTTGAAATATTGTTCCCTTTCATTCGGTATGTCTAGATGAAAAATTCGATACATAACATTATATTTGGTATGTTAAGACAGATTTTTTGTGTAATGATAACAAAGTTTTGAAATATGATCAATATAAGTAGACTTTTGATGTATGAAGTATAGAGGTCTCAATGTATTTTTTTATTGGTTATTTTTTCCGTTTGCATAATTTCCTTTTTTAACTTGAAAAGTCAGTGTCGATTTAAAACTATTTTTTCTTTGTTATTTA
This sequence comes from Nephila pilipes, assembly GCA_019974015.1. Lineage (NCBI taxonomy): Eukaryota > Metazoa > Arthropoda > Arachnida > Araneae > Nephilidae > Nephila > Nephila pilipes. Next base: position 471,366 of record BMAW01068446.1, read on the forward strand.
TGTAAAATAGAGAATATCCAACAAAATGAAATTTAGAATAGAAAAATTGTTAATTTTACTATTTTATATTACCTTGAAACTTTAAATACTTCACAATAAATACCTCAATGATATTTTTAAACGTCAAAAAATCGAAAACGTTAAGAGATTAATATAAATATAATTTTTCGTTAACATTGGATTCAAAATTGATATATTAAAAAGCATTATTGATACTAACAATTCTAAATCGACACATTTTTTTAATATTACTCTAATTGTCATATTTTGAGATTCGGTCCTTTTTTGAATATTTCAACATTGCTTAAGCTTTTGATTATTTTTTTTTATATTTTGGTATTGCACACACACTACAATGTATATCCTGCAATATTTTAATGAGTTCTTTATAAACTCTTGTACTATCTTTCATGGTAGCCACGGTAACCTAGAGGTTATTGTGGCGAACTCGCGGCCGTCTGTTTTGTTCGAGTCCAGACGCCATCTAAGATCCCTCGTGTAGCTTCTCAGTGAGACATTAATAAACAATGACAATCGCAGTTTTCTAAAAACAGAAGTATTTCTTTTTGATTGAACTAGGAGAGGAAGAAAACAGGAACTGTTTTACCTTTTGAAATGATAAAATTTTTTCTTCATCTTCTTTATTCCAATAACAGGATAAGAAATATCTGTGATTCATTAAAAAGTAAAGAATAAATATCGCATATCTCAAATAACACAAATGTAATCGTACATAATATTTTATTTTAATAATTATCGTTAATTTCCGATAATACGCCTCATTTCTATATATATAAAACTAATAAATTTAGGAGCATCCATATAATTTACATTCTAAGTAAATTTAGTTTTTAAGAAAAGTTATTTTGGGAAAATCAGAGAAATACACCCTTTCAAAGAGAGTAAAAAAAACTATATGACGTAAGAGATACAAAATGTAATATTTAATAGAATACATAAAAAATATATAAATTGGAATATTTTCAGACATAACAAGGTCATTTAAACTATGATAAATTTGAAGGGATGTATTGCTGTATTTTATTTCAAGATATATTTGAAAAGTATCATTTCAATTACTAGAAATTTATTTCTACCAGAAACTTTTAAAATAGTTTTTCTTATTTAAATAAAAACATCAACTTTCAAGCAGCAAAGATATATTTCAATTTATAAAAGGAACTTCACATTTCTTAGCAAACGGAATTATACATATTGGATACATTCCATGCGGGACACGTTTCAACTTATTTTTTCGTTCCGATAACCGTTTGAATATATTCCAGATTTTATCCTCTTATAGGCAAAGAACAATAAAAAAGTTTTCCCAAGAGGATAAACTGGAATATATTTCAACCTTTTTAACTTTAAATGGTTATCTGAATCTAAGATAAACACTTACCGAGTTATTGCATTTTTGACTTCGCAACAGGAATTGGCACCGACAGTAATATATTGAAGTGGAATTTCTAGATATGACCTGTTAGATATCGAATCTTAGATTTCAGAATATAATATAAAAAAATTGCGCCTGTAAACGTGGTAACTAAAATATATATCATGATTAAATGATCGGTCAATTCTTTTTATAAATGATACTTGAATTTGGTCATTTTTAACAATACGAAGATAGAGAAAGTACTGCTTGAATTGACCACTTTAATATGATCTAGTCGTCTCCTATAACGACGTGTTTTTCTAAAGTGATTTCCATTTTATGCGGAGCGAAAATTGCGACAGCTCTTCTATAACGTGTTTTTCGTACAAGAACATTATACAGAAATGCATTATACAAGAACATTATACATTACAAGAACATTATACAGAATTCATCTTTGGCAGCACTTCTTCCATGTGTTAAATTTTCGTAATTGACGCTTATAGGATATTACCCAGTTTATCAATTCCAATTATCATGGAATTTCTGTGAAAATGAGCAAACAATAAGGTATTATTCTCTATTAATTTATTCAAGAATTATCTTTCAATGTACTCTGAAAAATGTGTAATAATGTTCTTTTGTCTTGATTAATTTATGTTATTGGCAATGCACAACTTTAGAGACCCTCTAGTAAAACTATTTTGTTTGCCTTTTATTTAATATTTACCTGAAAAAAAATAATTATCCATAAGTTCGTAAAAAGGCTTAAATAAATCAAAGTGGGAAAATAGTTAAAAAGAAGATATATTTCTTTTGTGGACAAAATCAAAATTTTGAATCATTTCAAGGACGGAAAATAAATATTCATCTGCCGGAAGCATTTTTTTTTTTTGGTTTATAATTTTACTCTGAACTATGTATTATATTCAATGAATTTAAATCAAACATGAAAAATTTACATATTCATTGCAATTTCTGTTATAAAATTTTATTTACTAACCGCATAAATAACATCTTGATACTTTGAGAATGAAATTTTATACAGGTCAAATTTATGTACTATTCATTTACTTCTGAGATTCTATATAACGTGGTATGAATTCATTTAATATTTGTGTTAAAACCGAGTTTCTTTTATCGCAGTATAAATTAACCTGATTTGTATAATTTTTATGTTTCTCATAACAGTTTCCACAGATTGCATTTTCTGATTTATATTGAATCCGAGTTTCTTATACATGGTTTCCGAACAACGCGGTTCGAATTAATCGCATTATAGGAGACTTGACTGTTTTAAAATTGGACTAACGTAATTAAAACACTTTGATATACGTCCGAGAAGCCAATACAATTTCCCCCAAAAATGTAAATACTTGTTATAGCTTTTGATAACAAAGTCCCAAATACAGAAGAGCTCTAAGAATCCACGATAATTAATGTAAGAATTATACCATCAACATTTCTTCGTAGAATGAAACATGCGATCAATACCTACATGTCCTATTCAGATGTACACGAAAGTAATGTCAGACGTAATCAAGCAATGGCCTGATATCTTTAGACACACGAATGAAAGATTAATATCTTGGGATACAAAAGTCTTCTTCATTCCGCAAAGGAAGCGGGGCGAGATGGGCAGCATAACATGTCATGGCAGCTGTCTATAAGATCTCCTCTGCGCTACAGGCTTTTAACGAAATCAAAACAGTCACATGAATCGAAATGAATTCTTTTGCATTATTTCTGATAGAATAAAAAATAATTTTCTGAATTTAGGAGTGTTACACGTACTTAGTTGGCAGTGATTTTGTTTTATGGCTTAGTTTGTTTATAACTTTTTGAAAACTTTAGTCTACAAGAGCGTTCTCCAAGGACTGCAGGCTTTTAACGAAATCAGAACAGTCACATGAATCGAAATGAGTTCTTTTTCATTATTGCTTGTAGAATAAAAAGAATTTTGTAAATTTGTGAGTATTACAAGTAGTTGGCAGTGAATTTGTTTTAGAACTTAGTTTATTTATCTTGATAGTATTCTAATACTAATACTTTTAGTACTCACTTTCTGATTTGTAATCGCATTCGAATTACTAGAATTTGGAAAAGACAAATGTAATAAGATGAACTTTTTTCAAATGGTTGACAGCTTGTTTGGTTATACTTTCTATCAATACTACTTTTAGTACTTAATGTTTTTAGCTAGACTCCAATTACTGGTTTATTCAACGGATATAAATAACCAGTATTGATTCTTTCAGTAAAAGAACGTAATTTGTTGAAGGACACTTTCTAAAATTGCTTCTTTGATTATATTTTGTTCATCAGTTCTCTACTAGTTATTGGAAAGAGTATTATTAAAAGATAAAATATATTATACTTTTATTATATTCATAGGAGTGGAACCCCTTTTATAAATTATGTAAAGTTTATTTTCTTCTATATATATTTATAATCACTAAGACGAAAAGGAAAAATATTGGGTATATACCTCTTTATATTTGTATTCATATTTCTAACATAAATCTCCTTAAATTGCACCGTGTGTGCTTTCGCATTTATATAGATAAAATGAATTAAAATCAATCATTGATTTTTTTTTGTAAATATTCAATGTTTATTTTCGAATTATTCGCACCTGTGCCATAATCACAAAAAAGGATTACAAAGATATTTTTTTATTGTAAATACTTTGATTGAAATATATTTTGATGGTATAGAGTTTTAAGTACTTTTCTCAATGAAAACAAAAAAAAAATATTTGTTAAACTGTAAGGGACAAACATTTGATAGGAATATTTATTCATGAATAAAACATATAGAAATTTGTGTATGTAGGCGTACCTATAAATAGTTTTTTGAATAATATTTTGTCAAAAAGTTAGTTTGATTATGAATGTATATTAAATATATATAATATGAATTATGGTAATTTTTCAAGTGTTGGTTTGTGTCGTTTTTCAATTAAGATGAAACTATCGCTAAATAACTTTTTAAAATAAATCTAATTCATAAGTCGATTTCATAAGATTCTCGTATTTGTTTCAATGAGTGATCTGGAAATGCAAAGATTAGAAGTCTGCAGTTTTATGTCTGTATTGTAGCATAGCATTTCAGCAATATGTATTCAGTTGTTATGTAAATAATATAAATAATATGTAGTATACAAACTGTTACTGAATTTATATGAAGTGATTTTAAAAAAGGCTGCTAATAACTTTGAAATGTTATTCGAGGGTTAAACAATCAACGTAATAATACCACCTCAGTATTTACATTACACCTCTTTTTTGTCAACAACTTTTTATCCCCCCCCCTTTTTTATTCAAATGAATAGATCACAGTTACACTTCGTTTGGCGCAGCATATCCATACCTGGATCTCGTGTCATTTAACTCCACAGTAACTCACTTTTACATTATAATCTTAAAATACTCGTATATATTCCCTCACTTTCCAAAAAATATGCGGAAATATGTCACCTCTGTCTTTGTCTGATTTTACCAGTTTGTTTGTGAATGTTATTGAATGATTATTTATTAATATTTAACCTCAATTTGCAAAAGAGCATTACGATTGCACTGCGGAAAATTGGAGAACTGTCAAGACATTAGATGTGTCAAAATTCAGCCTATTCCAGACTGATGGGCGCATCAGGGTAAGAAAGTAACTTGATGAAGTGATGAACCCTTCTTGCATAATGCAATTGTGCAGGTAAATGAAGGCAGTATTACGATCTGGCATTGCTGCGATACATGGGTTTAGCAACATTAAGTGACAATAAAATGTAGACTCAGTGTAACTTAAGCGTATTTAATGACCAGGTCACCCTATCGATGGATTTTTTATCCTTCTCTGAAGGAACAGGCAAATTCCAAGAAGACAATGCAAAGACTCATACGGCACAAACTATTCGAGATTGCTTCAGGGAACATGATGATTCATTTTTGATCATGAATTAGCGCCCACAACAAGTCCCGGATCTTAGCCCAATAAAAATCTTTGAGACAAAACGGAACGGTGGTTACAGAGTAGTTCATCTCTACTGTCGTCAGTACAATGTTTCGGTGAAACACTGAGACAAATCTAGACGACAATAAGCGCTGAAGCCATAAAAAAATCTTAATAAAACAATGCTGTGTTGAATGTTTGCTGTAATCCAAGTCAAAGATGGTACAAAAAACACTTAAGCCCACAACTTTTTTTCTTCATGTAGTGTTGATATCATAAAAATATGAATAAGAATTCTATTTTAAAACATTCAGAAAATAAATCATCTTTAATAAATTTCACTCGAGAAAAATGCTACTCGTGCTTAAAACATTCTTCTTTGTGAACATCAGATCCGGAAGTTTTCACGAATCGATATTTTGAAGTTCATAGATGAGCAGAGTTAGCATTTTAACATATCATGAATAATGTATTTTAATATGCAACAGAAAGCTCTCATCATAAAGCCTCTCACAAAATGAAAGCTTCATATCAAATAACTGTTGTAATGAGTTTTAGTCTCTATACGGTATCTATTTTTAGAGACATAGTTTGGGCCTTTGTTTTTAGTATTACAAGGCACATATTGTTCGAAGTTGTGTGTATATCAGAGATAAGAAGACTGTTGACCCAATAAACGCAGAGGAATTTAAAGGGAATCGTATTTGTAAAATTTTTATAAAATGTTCAAGCCTCGTGAATGTAATTAACCAGCCTTATTTTGTAAAATTTTTATTGCTTTAGTTTAAGTAAAAATAGAATTTATCATTCTGAGGTTTTTGTAATGGTCTATATCAGGTGGTTTTCAAATTGGGTATACGTAACCTTTAGGAAGGACTCTATAGATGCACAAGAAATGCTCTGCTAAGAAATATTATGAGTATAATAATAGAAAAATTATTATAATGTCTTTATAATAAATTAGACTTATAGTCATAATTATGAGAAACAATAAATACAAATACCGAATCGAATAAATAAAGCACAAAACATTTTTAAAAATTTGAAGAAAAATGTAATTTGTCAGGAATCCTCATTAGGTTTTCCCTTTCAGATGCATTTCATTTCATGCAAACAAATAACCCAGATTGTAGGAGGCAAGTTAAATTTCCTTACGTTTTACATTTCGGAAATGGATCAAAACGGGCTTGTAGCCTTAAGACCGAAACCTTTAATAATCAATATAATTATGCTAATTCAATCTTATATTAAACTACAATAGAAAAACGAGAATTTTAATAATTAATTAATTTTAACTTTTGAGTGGAGGGAGAGGGCCAATACATTTTTAGGGACGTACACAAATTTAAAATTATTATTGCAGTGCTTGAAAATTTCTCCTGAATATTTAAAGGATTTGTTTATCATTCTTAACAGTTTAAAACGAATTATAATATTTTAGAGTTATACATTAATACAATAATTTTTGATCAAAAATAATATTGTTAGTTAAGGTAAGTGTCGTAAAATAATAATAAATCAAAACAAAATTAAATAATAGGTTTCAGAAAAATGATAAATTTACAAAAGAATATTTAAGGCAAAGAGGAACTATTTTCCTTGACACAATAAATAATTAATTAATCAAAATATATTTAAAAGCAAAAAAGTATTCAATGTCTACACTAATAAATTATACGTGCAGCAATAGTTTATTTCCGATTAAATATTTAAATATTTCTCAAAGTGTTACTGGCATATTTGAATAATACGAAATGAATCTAAAATGTTAGAAATAATAAACGTTACTTCTTAGATTAAACCAATATTTGAAAAATAAATGTATGAATAATTCAGTATTATTCTGTCTCTAAAGACATCTGGAGCTGAAAATTCCAGATGAATATAAAGGTTTTCCATGTATTTTTGTTGAAAAGGCAACTTCATAAAATGTTTTTATTACATTTCCAAAGTATACAAAGGAAAACTTTGCTTCGCTCTTGGAAAACAAATAATGCGAATTAAAACAAAGACCCGAATTATCAAGCGCAGGAAATTTATTTTGAACTGAATGATTTCTATTAAAATTAAAATTTATGAGCCGATACTATTTTAAAGTATAACAATGTGCTACAAGAGCATAAAGGTTTTACAATATTGAAAATCTTAGTTAAAAAAATGCTTTTCTCCTTGTGAATAATAGAAAAAAGTGAACAGTAGAAGTATATATATCTGGAAGAGAAAAAAAAAACCCTCCTGGGTATTCGAACAGAACAAAGCTGCAAAATGCAAACAGAACGAAATTTTGTATTCCATATCTATTTTGTCTCGCACGACTTGCTTTTAAATAGTTTTTATGAATTTATTACATATAACAATAAAAGAAACACGAAAATTGTGAGCTGAAATGAATCATCTTTGAATAGAAAACGATCTTCACTGTATTGTTTAAAAATAATTTTGTTCATTACTATTTATTTTTGAGAAATAATTATAATACATTTCCAATCATATAATATTTCAAAACTGTTTTTCAAACTATGATAATAACAATGTATCTTAAAAACCCGTTACATGCTATTCGTTTGAAATAAAGCTATTTAAATTTGGTGTTCTAGTGACATTTTGTTCTTGAGTATTTTTCCCTGTATTTTTAAAATTTCAAATCGCACAAATGTTACATTTTTTTGTCATATATATATATATATATATAAGCTATAAGAAAGAATTGAAGGCTTCCGTCTATCCACCATTTTGACTTCGTGGTTGTAATGTAAATTCGATGGAATTTCGACTTTAATTCTCACATCCTAACTATTTGATCTATTTGAACGCAATAAAGTGCACCTGAAAGAGAAAAAATAATAAATGCTTCGTTGAAATTACTTTTTTCTTACGATTTTTAAAAATATTTCTTAAAGACCAGAAAAACTCACAAACGAATAATTAAAATAAAAATAATTTTTTTTTTACAAATCGGAGGACAAAAGTAATTCTACAGAAGCCTTCATTATTTATGGCCCTTTAAGATACATTTTATTGTATTCAAATAGATCAAATAGTAAATATGTGAGAATTAAAGTCGATATTCCGTAAGATTAACATTACGTCCCCGAAATCAAAATGGAAATCTTAAAGACAGAAAACACCTTCGTAGAAGAAAAATGAGCTTATTTTACACCTTCAATCTTCACTTTTAAGATTAAAAACGATTCAAGTCATTCTTGAACATTAAAATATCTACATATTTGTGCATCTGTTCATGCAAAGGAAATCTGTATAATAAATATATATAATTATGTACGAGAAATTAGTAGCTATTGTTCTCCGGCTCTCGAACTCTAATTGGCTAAGTTAATCCTAGTTTATGTTCAAATAAAAAAGTATTATCTCACCCAATCTTTTATTCTGATTCAAGCACTTCTCGATTATAGAAGATTCGACTCCTATTATTCTGATCAAGAGTCACTTCCAAATACTTTCAATATAAACGAATAATTATCACGATTCACTCAAATCTACATCCATCACCTTGTCATTATCTTCAATCTCTTTTCACTTTCCTTTAAATTTTGTTTCGCTCATAAATCACAATTTTTAATTCAGTTCACTACACTTTTTATCTTCTCATTTACCAAATTACTTCATTTTGCTGAAAAAGGAGTTGTAATTGTATGCAATTCAAATTAATAAAAAGTCCCTGACGTTAGTAAATTGAAAATCATGAATAGCCCAACATCATAATACGTCTTGTTATGATACATATGAAGCCATCTATTGAACTATAATCATGACTGACCCTCGAAATCAAATCTGTATTGCGTTTAAAACTCATTGGAATCAGCAATCTTAATATCTGTCGCACAGAGTCCAAATGGATGGCTATGTTTTATAAGCTGGAATTGTCGAGAATTTTTACGGCACGGTTTTCGCAAAAGCAGTACAGAGAAATTGGTTTGTGAATATGTACGTAAAGAGCTACATAATTTAAATTATGAGTCATTAGTTTACCGTAGATTTATAAAGGTACTGAATTTGTGGCATGTTAAAGTTGGCAAATGACATAATTCACAAAAAAATCACCTGTCGTATCAAAACATTTCTGCAATAAATTAAATTTTGTGTCCCAATGAATTAAGATGCTGATATATACGGATCAATTTGTGACAGCGTAAAGAGAATATATAGGATGCAACAAATATCAGGTCGTATCAGTTTATCTCACGAAAGAGGAATACGCAACATATTGCAGATCAGATATTGCAGTATCCGATTTGTTGTTACAGTTACAAAAAGCTTCGGTGTAAATTATGTGCGGTATGTTTTTTAATTCAAGAGAGAACAACCTTATCTATTCATTAAGAATTAAATAAAATATCTTATCTTGTTCTTACGCGTATCTTCAATTGGAATTATTGACTAGTATAGTTGACTGAAAGAGGAAGGCAGAATTAACTAACGTAGAAAGGGTGTTATAAAATAAACCAGCAAACAAACCCACTTCCAGAAAGCAAAATTCAAAACTACAAGACGATAAATTTCTAAGCCTATCTCGATTTGATAAATAACCAAGCAAATAATAACAATCAACAATTCATTTGGGAGATATTTGAGTTCCATGAAGTAGAAGTAGTAGAGAATAAAGAAGATAAATCTTTTTTATTCACTTCTACTTACACGAAACTCAACATAAACACTATTTCCAGACTCACGGTCAGAAAATAATCCGTTCTCCTGCTTACAGATTGATTCAGTGAATTGCTAGACTGCAATTTCTATTTCTATAGAGTACGTGACATCATATAGGGAATACTTTATCGAGACGTTCTGACGACTGCAGGTCATTATTAGGATTCTTAAGAAGTGAACGATAGAGAAGCTATACAACATTTTAATTGATATTTGAGAGTTAATTATTGGTTTTACACTAAGGATGCAGTAATACAAATAGTTAAAACCGCACATTTCTATGTAGTAACGGAATGGTTTATATTTAACTGACAAAATAACGTCAATTCGATATCATAACAAAATAATTTAATTTCAAAAAAGATTTTGTAACATCAAAATGCAAATCCAAAAACCAGTTTCTGAATTGAAATCAAATTTAATTGCTGTTATTAGTTTTAGAAAACATTTCCTGTGTGAAAACCATATTAATTGGTAAAGTACTTGTTCTTTAAGAGAATTCTGAAAGAAAAATTAGACTTTTCTTGATTCGAAAACCTCGGAAGTTTTGAAACCTGCCAAATTTGCTTTCAAAAATAAAATAGATATTTCTTAAAAGTTGTTGATCTAGAAATTTTCAAAGATTAGAATTATAAAATAGTTGAATGTAACAATGTATAATAAAAATTATAGATTCTAATTTACATTCTAAAAGCAATGTTTCTATATCAAACCGAAAATTACAAAAGTGTACCAGTTGTCAGGACGGTTCAGGAATTATGGCATAATAAATAAGAATAGGATTTTTCTTTTAAACCATGCTTTTTTAAAAATTAAGTAGATTTTGGGACAAAAAATAATTTGCAATATAATAGTTTCAGTTTTATGAAACCAAAGCAAAAAATATCGAATTTAATTATCCAATTCTGTTATTAAAAGAAACAGAAAATATAAATTTTAGCATTAAAATGACACATATATAAGAGTAGGAAATGGTAAAATTTTAAACAAGAACAATTTTGACAAGAAATTCTACTCATTTCAACTATCAATAATTACAGAAATAAGATAAATTCTGAAAAAAATTCTTCCGCGTTCTAATTCATCTTATTTTCCCACTGCAACCTATGCAGCATTCAAACGAAAAATCTCAATCACATCACAAAATACTATTTTCAGAATCACGGTTTGAACATAATCCGTTCTCCTGTTCAAAGATTGATTCAACGACGGAGCCAGATTCTGAGATTTCAATTTCTAAAGGCTACGTGACATCATTTAGTGAATACTTTATGACGACGTTCCCTTGACTGTTGGCCGTAATTTCGGGTGTGTAAGAAGCAGTAAACATCGTAGACAACTTGGTAATGGACATTGGAAACTAGATTTTGATCTTTGCATAAGAGATGAGGTGGATAGAAATAGTTTAAAGTTGCTTTTGTTTTTCCTATTTATAAATAATTTTTTTTATTGTTATTGAGAACATATTAATAAGTAAAAGATTTTTTAATTTCATTTCATGGCAGCAATAGTAATATTTCTCTCTTAAGATATACTTAGTTTAATAATTTATCGTTAGCTTCAATATTAATATATTAATGGAATATTGCTATCTACTTTGATATTTTATCGCTTGCTTTAATTTTAATATCTGAAAAACCAATCTTACTTTTTATCACAGAATCGTTTGCTTCAATTTATTTTGTTGTTAAAATTGAGTACGCTTTAAATTGAAGAATATTTGTATTTTTGTAGGGATAAAAATTCCAAAAAGAATAAAATATGCTGGTGGATTCTGTTCAGAGTAATTTTTTGAGCTTATTACTTTGACTTCTTATGCTTGTGAATAATTTAAGTAGATAAATAACAGTCATGTACATATAAATTATTTTAAGAGTTCTAATTAAAATCTACCTGGTTTGGATTTGAAGTTTGGAGATGCATTTACTGACATTTGCTTATAAGTTTTTACAATGGAAAGCCAAGAAATTCAGTGATTTATTTATTTATTTACTAAACTTTAATTAAATTATTTCAGTTGAATGTTTTATAAGATAACTTTAGTTGTTCCCTCTGTGAATATTTACTAATGTGAGCCAATTTATTTTGTATTAAATTGAGTTTTAAACCACAAAATTTGGACATGTGTGCAACCACAGAATTTTGATAATTATAATGAAAAGATCAAACTTCAGATTTGTATAAAATTAAATAAAAGATAAATAAATATATAAATATGTAATGTGTGTAGTATAAAATTCTAATTGAAAGCCTTTAAACATAAATAAGGATAAACAGAAATATATTAATAAAAAAATACTTTTTAAACCTAATACGTCTACAGATTATAAGAACTAATATTTTCTTTTAAGGAATAAATTTTTTAATAAAAATGTTTTTATAAGTTTTTATAGAGTATTTTATTCTTTTTCAAACTACAAAATAGTAAAAACTCTCAAATATTGAAAATATACCCACGTTTAAAAAACAAATTTGAAGACATCAAACAAAATATCTCTGAATATTTTTAATTTCCTATAAAATGTTTAAAACAATTTTCTTCTGTAGTATTGCTAATAATTTCAAGTACACAGAAAATTTAAAAAATCATTGCAATTATGTAAAATAGTTTTTCAAAAATGAATAGCACTAAACAAAAATAGTTTAAAGAATAAAAAAAATTCAAATTATTTTGTTGACTCAATATTCAAATTTAGAGACGCCATTGAATAGAAAAGATGTAGAAAAGACACCCAACCAATTATTTTTTAAAATGGAGAAAGAAAAATAATATCGAAAATTCAAAAATATCAATAAAAATGAGAAAAAAATATCAAAAAATTCAATTCAAAAGGAAAAAAATATCTAAAAATTCATTGAGTCACCATCATATTATTAAGTAATTTTATCTCTTGAAAATCATCGTCCCCTATTTAAACCCTATTTTATGGTCTATTTGGCTTATATATGTGTTTTATCAATACCGAAACTACAAAAAATTTAATTATTTATTCATATCAATACCTTATGAAATAGTATCTGAATAGCATTAGAAACTTCATGAATATTATAATAGACATAAAAAGTTGACACAGCTGTATTGGAAATTAAACTATCAAAACTGTAACAAATGATATACATTTTAACTGAATCAAATAGAAAGTATTTCATAAATAATGGGCAGCTTTAAATTGATTTACGACTCTTTATTGGCATATAATACATTTTGTATAAATAAGGATTGTGTAAAGGATGGTTGAATGCATGTAACATTTTCAAAAGCAAATTTTTACATTTTTATCATATAGTTCACAGAATCTTTTATTATATTGATACTGTTTCTTCACTTAATGGAAAACTTCCAACTGTTAAATTTAAAATACTCAATTACGCAGTTTCTTTACGATTTCAGTGTAATTAACAATCTTAATCACAGCATGGAAACATGAGTGGTTCTAAAAATCTGAATAGCAATATTTTTCATTTAAGATTTTCAAATGGTTTTTGCTATTTTTTTTTTTTAAATATGTCATATTGTAAGTTATTGAATACCATAGATATCCCATAAAATTTAACCGAAAAAGCTACTTGTAATAAAACTTTTTTTGCATTTTCAGTAATAAAAGAATGAATAACATCGGTTTGAAAAAAATCAGTTCCAGGTCAATTCCATCATTGAAATTATTGTTATAACGATATTATTTATATATTGTAGCACGAATAACAAAAAAGTCAGAAATATTTTATATTCTGTCACATATGTTGCCAAAATAAATATTTTTCAACTACGTATAACAAAGAAATTCGAATTAGAAAAAAAAAAATCACGTAAGAATTTTTCAGCTTCTATTTAATAATTTACCTTCTTCTTTAATTGCTTTTAATGCCAATGTTTAATGTTTTATGATCGTTTGGTGTCATTAATTATGGTCTTAAAGTTGGCATTTTATGATCGTTTGATATCATTAATTATGTCATACATAAATGTGAGAATGTGTGCGCTTAGAATTATTTTTAAAGTTTATTTTATTAGATTCGTGTTTATTTCAGTTCTTATTATTGAAGCTTATTATTTAATAAAATAAAATACTTTAAAATTTCGAGGCTTTCAATTTATCTATAAGGGAAACATTGGCATTTCTGACATAGTAAATGTTCAATATTTATTTGTTTATAATTAAGTGTTTATACGATAATAATATTTGCCGTATTAAATTAGTTTTATATTTTGAATCTAACGTATTTTTGACATTTTTAAATATTTATTTCTTTTATGAATACACATTTTTTGCCTTTCAATTAAATGATATATACATAAAACACTTCTCTATGAATGAACATTATAAAATTAGATCCATAACATATAAACGAGGAAATAACTAATTCTCGATTAAAGATTCCTGCAAATTTATTTTACATAATAACATTATCTTTGTTTTATAGTATGTTCCATGATTTGTCCTTCTAAAAAGTCACAGTCAAAACCAAGCACTTCCATTATTCTTGGGATTATTGACTTTTCAATCCCCGATCACTTATTAGTCAGACTGAGAAAGGTTCCTATGTTTTCAGGTCTGTGAAGTTTTTTTCCCCTCGTAACAACACAACCTCTCGAGGGTTTAATGGTATCTATGCGATTGATGGAGTTTCTAAAAATAGATAAGAGCTAATTGTTACGTCGATACGAAACGCCCCTGTTCTAATGAAGGCGCTGTTTTTTGGGCATTTTTGTAACATCTTTGGCACTCACTAATCCAATCATTCTGACTGAAATAAATTAATGCAGCCAGGGAGATTAATAAATTTTTTTCACAGAAACGGATGAGATGAAAGCCTGTTTTAAGTAATTAACTGGAATATTTTAATGATATGAAAATAATTCAGCTAAACAATCCATATTATTTTGCCTTTTTTTATTAAATTTGTGATGGTCGTTGCATCGGTTATTATAAATATTGTTTGGATTAATATTAAAATTACAAACTTTTCGATACTTGTGACAAAAAAAGAATAAAACTGTTCCATTTCAGCACTAGAAAATTGGAGATAGTTTTAATGAAAATAAAACTTAAGATAATTTAATGATAATAAATATTAAAACCTGAAATCTCCAAACAATTTTCCCTAATAGAAAACTACTTTGGAACAAATATATGTTCGTGTGGGGGGAATACAAAGTGGGGGTAAAAAATGATACGATAAATTTAAAATAAAGAGATATGGTTGTATATTAAAATAAGACAAAAAGTCAAAGATGATAACGAATTAATTTAAATTGCTGTTTTTGGCTTCGGACAGAAATGTCTGGATATACCGGTTTTGTGAATCCAACCACAACCATTCCATCCAGCATAAACACTTATAAACAAAACAGCAAAAAACCAAATTCAAAGAAAAAAACATATTTGAAAATGTAATTAATCTAAAGAAATCAAAGTCCATTTTTAGCTAATCTATCTAAATCTATTTCAAATATATATTATTAATACATGTTCTAAAATCATGAAATTGAAAGAGAATTTTAAACCTCTAACGTTCCCAAACCTATGTCCCCTACATTATCAATAAATCCAATATATATATATATATATAGCATATCGTATCATATGGTACCTTTAAATTTTGGATACAATTAAAAATATGCAAGAGTTAAGTTTTATCGAAAGTATATTTAACTTAAAAATTAAAAATAAAATTTGAAAAAAAACTACACAAAACCCCATTCTTATAATTTAAAAATAATCATTCTTTAATTTTTTTAAAATTAAATTTTCTGAAATTAAGAAGTATTAAAAGAAATGATGACCGCCTTTAAAACAAATATCGCTTCAAAAATTAGTATTCAAACTATTTAATACTACTTAAGAATTCAAGATAGTAAATTTAGATAATTGTAGTAAATTCCTTTACTTTGTTTAAAATTTATATATAATTCCATTTCTTCAGCTCTTTAAGAAGAATTTTTTAGCAAGAAAAGGAAGAAAAAAAACAACAAGAAAATAAATAAGGTTTTTTAAATAACTTTTTCAATTTGATGAAAACCTATTTATAACTTTTTTTGCTCTGAATTTATAAGAAAATGCATTTTTTTAAAAAAATAATAACTGAAAAATCACAAAAATAGAACATTTTTTATTTACAGTAAAATTCTAACTCGAAGCAATTTATTTAAAAGCTATGCCCTTTTCTCGCGTCATCTAAAGATGCTTATGTATTTTCAGAAACATTCCATTACACGTTTTGAAATTAATTCAACGAATTCCATTCCTGAGAGTCTCGTCACTTAAGCTAATGAGAAGAAAAGGTTTCGCCGTGAGTAAACATTGTGAAGGAATAAACAATCTTGAGATACCTAGATGCAGGAATGATTCATTTTCTAATTTATTGAAAGGCAACTTAATGCTTTCACGAAGAGAGGGAAACAGTGAATTTGAACGGTTGATTATTCGCTGCATTTATGTTTAAATATGTTCATTGTAAAACGAATAATTTATTCTACATTAGTTTGCAACTTATTGTAAAATGCTATTAGTATTACTTTTAAATAGCCAAGTTATTTTCTGATATGCTCTGAATTGCTTTGTTATTCAACATTTATGTTAATTTTATTTGTTCTTACATTCTATAATTAATCTCTTAAAATATTAATAAAAATAATTACAAATATACGAAGCTCATTTTGTGAGATTTATTTCTATAATATTGAGCAAAACGTAGATTTCCAAAGTTTTAATTTAAAAAAAATTTAGTTTTTATCCATATAAACAGTCAAACTACTTTTCAATTTTTTTTATATTTGTAATCCCACAAAAAGGCATGGATCTTTTAACAATTACAAGGCAATGCGCATTTTATGGGGCTCATTTCCTTATCATTGTGCAAAAAATACATATTTTTAATATTTTGTTTTAAGAATTTAAAATATTTTATCCATATAAACAGTTTAACTATTTTTCAACATTTATTCTTAGATTTGTAATCCAACAAAAAAGACACAGGTCATTTTATGACGTGTAATTCTAGAATTTGAACTATTTAAACTTATTTTTCCAAAATTTTGAAAAGACTAATTTTAAACCATCGACTATTTTAAGGATATTTAAGAAATGTTTTCAAGATTTAATTACCCAAGAAGCATTTTTATTGGATAAAAACTTTTTGTGTGGATTATACTAACATTCAATTATACTAAAATTACGATGGTTTAAAGTAAATCCAGTATTATTTGTGGTGTTTAGATTAATAAACTTTATATATTTCGGTTTATTTCTTATATAAATATTATTTTTCGTTATCCTATTGTATAAGTTTCCCGTTTTTAATACCTTGATAAACATATATCATGTTTTGGACATCTTGATAAATGAATACCATGCTTTGAATATCTTGATATATAAATATATTCTTTTGAATATCTTGGCAAATAAATACCACGTTTTGAATATCTAGATAAATATATTTATGCAGATTTCACACACTCCCGCTGATTTTTATAAAGTTCTAAATGTGTTAACTTTTCAGTTGTGTTTGTGCGTGTTTGTATCTTATTGAAAGACATTTAAAATTTCACACTGAATTTTCATCCAATTTTTTTTTATTTGTGCAATATAATTACATATTTTTTGTTGCAATTGTGTTTGCTTTAAAATTGGGTTTTTAAATCTGTTATGAAGAAATAAAAATGTACTGTGTGTATTTTTGATAAAAATATGACTGGTAAAGAAGCAATATAGTCTCTTATTTGACAATAAAAAAGAGTGAATAGACAACAAGAGAAACATGACATTAAATTAAATTTGTAAATACTTACCTGCAAACATACAAAGATTAAAACATGTTTTAAAATTGATATTTCTCACACCAACAGAATAAGAACAGTATTACCGTGGACAGTTAATTTCACTCGTAATTATTCAACTCATGCATAAAGTGTTGAATCTCATGTTTTATTCCACAAATGTTTATAAAATCATAATTTCTGCTTATAGTTTTTTCTTCTATCACATAATTATGGCATCATATCTTTTGATTAGAGATATTTGAAATTCCAGAATGAGAAATCAAGATGTACAGTAAAATTTGGATGATTAACCAGTAATTTTCATTGTTTTCATTCGTTTAAAATGTTTTAATTTTAATAATTCATATTGTTTACAATGGAATTTGTCTTGTAGAATATTTTTATTATTTTTAGTCTTAATCAGAGGAAAAAAAGTGAATTGACATATTGAATATAGTTACAAACGGCACTTTATATCTGTTAAGTACCCTTAGGGATTTTACAGAAAAATTTAACTTTTTGATTGAAATGTTTGATATGTTAAATTTCTAATTAAAAGAAACTTTTAATTTTACAAGACATGATCACATTATCATAAATAAGAATTAAATTTGAATATAGAATAAAAAAAATGATGAAATTCATGGTAACTAATAAATTACTACAGCATATATAGTGAAATAATAAATACATCAAAAGGAATACATATTTTATTTTTTCTCAATCAACTAATATTTTCAGTCAGAGCAATATAAACCGAAGAATCAGCAACGTTATTTTTCTGTGAAAATTTTTGAAAGCTTTTATTTTTAAAAGCTTTTACTCTCGAATAACATTTCTGTTTGCTAAAGTTATCAGAAAAACAGAAAAAATGCGTTTTCTTCTGCATCTAAAAATATTTTCAATGAAAACTCAAAAATGTAATGATGTCAGCATGAGGATGTCAAGAGCCCATGTATTCCTAAGCATTTTACTTCAAACATTGAAGGACTTCAAAATTTTATTATTGTCGCTACTTTTTATCAAATCCTTGCTACAACAAATATACATTTTAGAAAATACATCTTAAAATCAATATAAGAATTTTCGTTACATATTATATTTTCTTCTCAAGAGTTTCTTTTATATTCTTCTATGTTGGAATTAAATTTTCGTAGCATTTTAAATTCTTGATCATCTTCATTGTTAGAAATAAAATTTCATACCTTTTTAAATTCTTGAGGTAAAAAAAACACCCTCCTTTTGAAAAACAGAAATAGCTATTAAATGAAGCTTACGATTATTTTATGGAGATGAATAGCAAGTTAAATGAAAGTTCAATCTGTATGAAAAATAGCTTTTTGTGTTGTTACATTTTGAGTTATTTTGATATAGTTCACAAATCTAATTTAATTATTTAATTTGCTAAAATAAAACAACGAGTTTATCTAAAGAAAATAAAATAACATAATTATTAGAGATTTAATACATGATCCCTTTATAAAAAAAAAGTATAAATAGGAAAAGGAAACAAAAAAATTCAAAAAACTAACAATTCATAAATACGTGGTCTGATAAAAAAAAATACGTTTTCCAGTATCACAACTATTTTATTTGTTACCCGAATATCTGTTTTTGTTGTACTTGAAAGGTATATGTATCTTTATATAGTAAAATTGTTGTTTTGAGTTTATAGATATCTTTGGTGCGCTGAGAATTGAAGTTCAACGAGAACCAAGTTTGCTTGGGAAGTTAACAGAGGATCTAGCGCCGGGCTAGCTACTCGGCCTGGATACTAACTAGCAAGTAATTAACATCCCCAGCTCAAAGGCTATAGAAATACTGATAGACGCAGCCAGATGGGACTTCTGCCCACGGACTCGGGGAGATTTTAACTAACATCATATTAATATACTGTATATTACCAAAATATACTTCTACTACATGTTACCATAATATACTTCTGTTACATGTTACCAAAATATATTTCTACTATAAGTTACCAAAATATATTTCCACTATAAGTTACCAAATTATGCATCTACTAATTATATGATACCAAAATATACTTCTTTATGTGAATCTTAGTAATACTGTTATCTGTGTTATCAATACATCCTACTACATGTTACATCTATATTTTATTGTAGTATGTTATTAAGGTAAAATGCAATATGTTATGAATTTCCTACTGCGAGCTATTTGTAACGTCTCCTCACCGATACCGTCTGCTATATGCAATGTCTTATTAATGTACTCTACATGCATTCTATGTTACCAATATACTTTCTACTATATACGAAAATAATATATTTCATCAATTCTATTCATCGAAACAATCACACTTCATAAAAGTAGAGCTTATTCTCTTTTAAAGTATCACATTTTGTTCGTACTTTACCGTGACGGTCTCAATTCAGTCACCGAACAGAAATGAAAGATATACGCCATCATTTACCTCGGTCTTACTACAAGCTGTTCCCTGTCTATCAATAAATAATGAAACATTCATTAAAAAGAAATATTATCGATCCTCTTGTTTGACGATCGCTAACATTCAACAGTAGTAGTTGGGGAACAAAAACAAACGGCCAGCTGATTGTGTGTAAAAGTACAGTGCACACTTTAGGATAAACGTTTTGCTCCGTTTAAGGTCTGTTAAGGGTAATGTTTTCGAATTTAAGTTCAGAACCTATTTTAAAACTATCCCAATAATATATGTTCATGTGTTTAGAACACATGCTTCTTTTATAATACAGTGTACTTACAGCACAGGAACATTTAATAAGTATGTCGTGTTTGACTACAGCATAGCAAAATGAATACTCATGTCTCATTATGTTACACAAGACAAATATATAGAACTAATAATACAGAAACTCATAATACAATAAAACAATAGAAATAGAAATAGTTAATACAGTAAAACGTGCTACTCTGTATATACTAATGGAATCACAATATAATTTTGTTTGAAAAAGACAGCTTTAGGGAATCTTCGATTATTTTAAAAAAAAGTAGGATCCAAATTCAGAATAATTTTTCCAGATAGAAAAATGCTCAATGATTATACACGTTCATTTGTTTTTAAAGCAAACATGATTACAATAATAAATTCGATAAATTTAGAAGCATTCAACAATTACGTGCTTTATTTGCTAATTCAAAAATTGATTTTTTGCTTTCAGAACTTAAAACGCAAGCAACATAACAAGAAACGAATTTTAGCCAGGGAAACATTCAATCAAATAACATTATTTCATAAGTATTATGAAATATTATACTCTAAATGATTGTGAAAGCAAATTATTATATTTTCACGACATTATTTTCCTGCATGAAAAAAAGCATTATCAGCTCAGGAACTATTTTCTATTATAAATAGTCGAAATGTTCTGAGATATCGATTAACAAGCAATAGTGCACGTAACTTTGAGAATGCTCTAACTAATGGATATTTTACGTAAAAAATAATAATTAATGAAGGAAAAGCAAGATTCAAATGTTCGGTTTCATGAATAAAAATTCCAACTCCAATCACTGCTGATACAAACGCTTCCAAACTAGCTTATAACGGGAATCAGATACTGATGATTCTTTATGATAGAATAAAAGATTGATGAGATTTTAAAATGTATCTAAAGTAGTGGGATAATCATAGATGATACTATGAATGTGATCTCGGCGATGTTAGAATTCTGATTTCACTAAAGGCCTTCGTATCTATGGGTCAAAACAAAGTCTATTATATATTATATCGAATTGGACCTCACATGGTTCGGATAAACATTCGGCAAGGGGTGACATACTTGCTATCTGATCATGGTTCTGAAGTATGGGACGTTGCCAACAATTGATTGTGCGTTAATAATTTATCAATAATAAAAGACAAAATAGGGGAAGGTTTAGAAAGGGTACACACAACGATAAAAAGATTAAAATCCACAGTTTGTAAGAGTGATAATTTTCGAATTAATATGTTCCAAAATTTAGATAACTTTATTTACATACATTACATAAAAGAATTTATTTATTTAATTAAATAATATTAAATAAGAATCAAGAGAATGTAGTTATGAGAATTTGCATTTATAAACATCCTTAGTAATAGTTATAAGTGAAGCATTCCTAGTAAAAAATATTTGTTTGGATTTTTGAAGCTTATAATCTGTAACAAACACCATCATTTTTAAACTGAATGAACCTATTTAGCACTGAATGATCATTCGATCAATTGGACATACTAAAAAAATAAATCTTTCTGGCAAAATAAAAATAAATCTTTATTATGAAATCTTTATTTAAAATGCCAATACTTTTTCTGACTATATATACAGGAAGATCAAATAACTTTTAAGGGTATCATTTTATATATCAGCCTGCATATATGACGTTACACATATAAGAAGTTAAGAAGCGAGTCTAAAGAAAAATAATTGACTCATTTATATTATGAAGTAGTTTTAAGTAAAAAAAATTACGGATACCATTGAATATATTTTTATTTCTTTTTGACGAAAGAAATAATTTCCCCTTTTTTAAAAACTATTGTAGTCGGCAATATAATTCACAATGAATTCAATACGGCATTTTTTAAAGTTTTCCTTAATTTTTTTAGCAAGAAACTTGGAAATTCAAACACACTTTAAGAGCTGAATGATTATTGTGCTATGGAATTAAGTCTGAAAGAATATTTTCATTTTTATAAGAAAAGTTTTCATTGTTATATTTCATTCCATGGATACATTCTAAGATAAGAATTACAAGTGTAATAAAAATCCATTTATAATCGAAATGCAGTAATCATAAAACAATCTAAACTTTTATCATTTTACAGTGTTTTCTAGGAGATTTAAATAAAAAATATAAATAAATAAAGAAGCAATAGCAAGATGCTATTCAAAAGTAAATAAATTTTAATGTAAATTATTCTGATTTTCTCTTAATTTAATCAAAGTATTATGATTTAAGACGTATGATGAAACAAAAGTTTCTCACAAGGTTTTAAGAAATTATGAATATGATATGGAAAAAGTGTTATATAACATCTTTCGTAGAAAGTGTAAAACATGGATATTAATTATAAAAGTCATAAAAAAAAGAGTTTTCTGCAATTATATTTCTATAATTTAATTTCACTTCATAATGCAAACTAAAAAGAATTAAAAATATTTATCTTCAGAAAATATCAAAAAATATTTTAATAGAGAAGATTTTAACAGCATATAATTTCAGTAAAAATAGATGAAATGCAAGGCAGTTAATATGTGACAAAATAGTGCTCTAGATTTATATTGAAAAATTTATTTATTTTCCAGACTTCATTTATAACATACTAGCCAACAGATTTTATATCAAACCAAAATTATTGGTAACAATGAATTTTTTGAATCATCTATGTTTGAGAAACAATAAAAATGAAACAAGTTGATTAATGGTATTGTCTGTTTTAAAAATCGATATCGATAAAAATAATTTATAACTTATGAACGAGAATAAAAACTAATGCTTTAATACAATTCAGACGATTATTTAAAATTTACGTCCATTATTATCAATTTTTCCTTACTTCTCTCTTCGAATAAAGTTTATGAAATATCACTTATTTCAAAATAATTTCAGTCGTTTGCTAT
Source organism: Nephila pilipes (assembly GCA_019974015.1). Lineage (NCBI taxonomy): Eukaryota > Metazoa > Arthropoda > Arachnida > Araneae > Nephilidae > Nephila > Nephila pilipes. The sequence continues at coordinate 494,731 of BMAW01068446.1, forward strand.
GGCAGACTTTATCAACGCTATTTATCTAATTTTTTGTTATAGATTTGTTAAAAAGCTTTTTATTCTGTACCTAATAGTACTTCAGAAGAAATAATTTTAGTCTTTCACATAACACATTTCAAATCTTCCGTCATATGTAATGTATCGTTTTGTATATGTTTATATAATTATATTATAACGACAAATGCATAATTCTATCAAAATGACACTTGTTTAATGCAATGCCATTTGTTTACTGAGCAATTAATAACCAAAATCTGTATTTACATTTGTAAATATTTCCATATTTTTTAACGTTCTGTTAATAGAATACTAATAAATAATATATTTACGGAATGAGCAAAACGCCAACGAAGTTTTCAGTTTAATTTCCCTGTATCATACATATTAGAAATTATTATTTGATGCAGTGGTGCACTTATGTCACAAGATACAATCAATTATTTTTTTACCCAATTAAAAATACTGTTCTGGAAAAGAAGATATGAAACTTAAAGGTTCATTAATACATACAATAATACTTTATACAGAATAAATAATTATTTCAGCAAACGATTTCTTTATTTTATTTTTTTTTTCTTCATTAAATCTTAAACATCTCCTGGAAAAATAATTTTTTCTCTTTCGTTGAAATTAATCACAAGCATTTGTAATAAATAATACACCTACGTCTCAAGAAAATTCAAGAAACACAACGAATGTTTTGCCAGCAACAAAAAATAGACACTCTCATTACGAATTCTCTTTTAACCTTTCGAAAAATACAGAAAAGGTAAACCAAGAAAGGTAATCAGCGGAAACCGTTTATTTATTCAAGATTCTGAATAGCTCTCTCGGCTAAAGAGATATTGTTGTGCTTTTAAAGAAAGAAATACAAAACGATGAAGAAAATCGGTTTAAATACAAAAAAAAAAAAAAAAAAAAAAAATGCAAATGTTAATTTAAAATGTAAGCGAACTAGAATGAATGTATGTGAAGAACTGAAATGGAAATGAAACAGTGTTTAAGAAAAACAATGATAGCTGTTATACTTCAATCTTTACCTTGTGGAATCGCACGTTTCAGTTTGGAGTCAGAACAAATTAACAATTCAAAAATTTTAAGAATTCTCGTTCTTTCTTAATAATTTAATGAATGGAAAAAGGAAAAGAATTTTAAGCCCCATTCACTATATTCTTATAAATTATTCTAACCAACAGTGTTGAGTTATTTACTGAAAAGTTTTATCATTTAGTTCATAAAAGCAAATAAGAACATGTTTTGATGTATCGAGGAATTAATTCGGATCAATTTTTTATTTTGAAACGACATGAATATCTATTACAAACAGGTTAAAATAGAACATTTTTTTTATTTATAAGATATATTTATACTATACACATTTCGCAATAATTCTAATTTACAATAAAAGCAAGAGACATGTTTAGAGAATAGAAATTTAGTCATTTTACAAATGTATTATAGTATAAATTTATACCGGTTATACGAATGCAGGCATCAGTGCATTAGTTTTCAAATGATTTAATTTGAGTTAATCTATAAGTTGCCTCTAAATAATAGATATGGATCTTTAAATGTGAAATTCATTCTTGAACTATAAATCACCAAGAATTTCTATGTTTTTCAACTATCACAAAAAATCACATTTTGACTAATTCACTGAATTAAAAATTTGTTCAAGCTCTTCAAAAACAAACACTTTCTCCTTCATGATTTTATCGGAAAAAAATTGCAGAAATCTAAAAGAAGCCGCTTAAAAATATTGTGAATTCCAAATACTATCTTCCCTCTAATTTTTCTTTAAGAACTTAAACTTTATATTTCTTTTTTAAAAATTTTAGCCAGTTAAGGGAAAACAGAACAAAATTGAGTAATAGTGTGCTAGATAAATGATTAAATCACTGCATATCAGTGAAAAATATAAGATATGTGTGATCAGAACCGCTAAAAAAAGAACTGACAAACCTAACAAAATTCAAAAAAAAAAAAAAAAAAAAAAAAGCCCATGAAAACAAAAAAATAATTCAGTACTTTGTATATACTACGCACAATATTCATTCCGTCATAGAGCAACACAATCTTTCTCGTTTTCAGATAGTAAACCAAGCGTCACAGTAACTAAAAAATCAATTTAGCATTAGTATTCAGAATAAATTACCCTTTTTTCCCTTCCGTGTTGTTGCTGCGCATGTGTTTGGAACTTAAAACATCTAAAAAAAGGAGAAATGCTAAGTATGAAAACGATAAAAGTAAAATACTCTGGTTTTTATCAGATTAGCTCTCTCTTTCTATTGGCATTTATCCAGTTTTTGAAAGCGTTTGAGGTGAGTTTGATACATCGCGTTTTTTCCTCCTTTCTGTTTTTTGAAGAGATTTTCGGTTGCATGGAAGCTAACAAATCAATTGGCATAGACGATTGGAAAATTATTTTTAAGCAAATGACATTCGATATTTTTAACAAATAATTTTTACTAGAATACTGTAAATAAAAATACATACACACATTGGTGGAAAGGAAATTGGTACTGAAAGAGTAAATTCATGAAATGGTACATTTGTGTTGATTTTTTTCTGCTTTATTAAGGATACTAAATTAATTTATCGATTTCTTTAAATATATCTGTTTATTTTATTTTATTGGAAAGAAAATACCCTGTTATGCACGATAAAAGGAATTGTGCCTCTAATACGAAAGTATTTTAACAGAGTACAATGATTTTCACGATTTTCGAAAATATTGTGGCAACAAATATTAAAACTTTATTTCGTTTGAAATGTAAGTTAAAGCTGAATTGAAAGAATTTCAAATTTATTATGAATTTCATTAGTAATGAAACAAAACCATATCGTCTTGTGTAAAATCCATTGTATTGTAATAATTTATACCATGTATTGCAAGTTTGAAAAAATATATTCAAAGATAAAAAATAATAATAATAATACGTTTACATAAAAAATCCATGGTAAAGATGACAACGACATTTTATTTACCAATTAATACAATGAGTTAAACGACATTTGTTATTCTGAATACAAACTGTTTTGACTTTTAAGATTCTCAACATGAAATATTTTTACAGATTTCAGTATTTTTGAATTTATGTTTTAGGTCTAAAATAAAAATGAAAATAATTCAAATTTATATTTTACCATAATAATTCATTTCATACATAATTGAAGATAAATAATACATAGAGCTGTAGAATTTGATTTTATATCTTAAAGAAAAATAACAATAATAATTTTTCCCCAGTCACAAAGCATAATCAAGCCATTTTATTCCAAGAAATAATTAAAATAGACACTTGAGATCAATACTTTAATAAAGTTCTTATTTTGATAGATGGATTCCTATTTTTAATGTTTGTATCGAATTTTTTTTAAATATCACTGACACAAGATAGAGATATTTTAGAAAGACAATGGAAAAGCTTCTTTCTCTTTCAACTTCGGAATCGATATTAAATTAAAAAAGTGTTCTTTAACATGTCTCTTTATTAAAGCAAAATTCTTCTTTTAAAGGTGAAGTTTCTGTAACATATGGTAATTAGAATACTTGAAGCTAAACCATTGATATTGTAAATGAATTTCGTATTTTTCTAGACTTCGTAATCATTTATTCCATTTGCCTTAGGGTACTTTAACTGTATCAGGAAAGAATAAGATCTTGATTCTGACAATGAAATAGAATTTGAACAAAATTAATTTCTAAGGATTCTCGTTGGGAATTTTTATAAAATTTTCACTAGTTTTGAATGAGAACTTACGATCTTAAAAAGATGAAGACAGTTTATGACATCAAAGTTTTTAAGCTAAATATTCCTTTATAATGATTTAGGAATTGAATTACCTGTCTTGGTGAGTTTCTAGATATTCCAATCTTTTGTTTTCGAAACTTTATATGATTGCGAATGAGATTATAAATGGGTTTATATCTTTATCATAAACAGATAAAATAATTTTAATTTGAGAATTAAATGTTTGAATTTTAATTAAGTTGTTTGAAAAGAGAAATATTTAAATTATGTCACATATGATGGGGAAAGAGATCTTAAATGAGTTTATTTATCTGTCGCATCCAGATAAAATAATAATTTTTATACCGAATTGCATTTTCAGAAAGTAATACATATGTTGACATAGAGAAAAGATTAAATTATATCACGTGAAATGGGTAATGAGAGTTTATATAAGTTTATTTCTCTGTCATACATCGATAAAATAATTTTAATTTCGGCATTCATCTCTAGAATTTAATATCTATATTTAATAGAGGAAAAGTTAAATTACATTGCATAAGATTATGAAGAAAATTTTAAATGAGTTTATTTCTCTGTTAGACGTGCAGAAAAAATAATTTTAATTCGCGTATTGCATCTATAGAATTTAATACCCGTGTTTAAAAAGAGAAAAAGCAAAATTATTCCATACAACGATTGTGAATGACATTTAAAATGTGAAGCCTAGAATGGTAGTATAGTAACTTTCTAATTAAATACACATATAGTTTCAAAGAGGAAATGTAAAATTATAATTTTGTGGTTCCTAAAATATACCTCCCTTTTTAATGGGTTTTCTTCTACTCACATTATATGTCTGAGTCAAACATCAAAACATTAAAATGATTTTTTTCTGATACTTTAAAGCGCTCATTTGAGCTGAAATTTTCCATTCACAATTGTTTTAGATGATAATGCGATAATTTTAATATAATTTATAAACATTAATTGATTAAAATTAATTATTTAAAGAATTAAATTTGACGCCAAGTTTCATGCCAAGTAGCCATATCCGTCGCCAAGATGAAGGGTAATTGCTTAAACTTTTTTTTTTTTTTTTTTGTTAACTGATGACATCTGTGCAAATTCATCTTTTCCTTTATAAGAGAAGCGTTGCAGGAAAGCGTCAACTCATGTTCGTAACATTGCTCCCCAACTTCAAGACAGGCGAATGTTACTGAAAATGAGTGTTACTGACAGATGAATGTTACTTAAAATTTAAGGTATAAAAAATTATGTTATGCGAAGTATAAAGTTTGAAAGAAAAGCCATGTTTAGAAAACTCATTTTTTACCGGTGTCATTTTTCAATTAAAAAGCAATGATAGTCATTAGTTAATATAAGATATTTGGATATTTGCGTAACTATTCTTGCAAAGAAAATCACTTTTATAAGCGTAAGTAACCACGTATGAGCAATTAATAGTAATCCTAAATATTTGTAAAAAAAGGTTATGTTTTTATGTTTAGGGACTAAATTCTACAGCATTTATAACTACGAAAATTTGCAGAGTAATTATTAATGTAGCACATTTTATATACTGAAAAGAAATGTAAGTTAAAAACATAAATTTAGTTCAAAAAAAGCTTTAAAATTTAATTTTACGATTCCGTTTTTTTATAAAGCTTTATACAAATAATGTGAAATACTTAAAATTTGTGAATTGCTAATTAAAAAATTATGTTCACACTATAGGAAATAATTACATTTCATAATGTGTAAAATATCTACTCTATCGATGACGTACATTTTAAAGAAAGTTTATCAGAATCTTATAAAAATCATAATAATTAGAAAAGTGCAAATACAGACATTTTTATGTATGGAATAGCACGTGCGTTTACAATTTTGAAATTCAATTTTCGAATGCTATATTTATTAAATAATCTACGGATTTAGCGAAGAGTCCTCTATTTTTTAACAACAAAGTCAAAAAATAGAAAATTAGAAATATTCTAGTGTCTCAATCGTCTTAGAAAACTTTTAAATCATTAGTTTAATTATAACACAGATACTTACAAGACCCTAAGAATAGCTACATTTTCATTTAAATTTATTCATATCTCTTTGCTCTTTTTCACCAAAAACTAGCAGCTATTTCCTGAGTTCATTACACTTTTAAATATTTATACCCAGACGATTTTATCGTACTTCCTATAGAGATAAGGATAAGGCATCATATATGGTAACCGAGACTGCAATTTATGGTTTACTAATTCTGAATTCATACGAATGACCATTAAACTCTAAGTTCGTATACTTCATTTTTGTTTGTGGTGAGAAGAACTAGCGATGAATATATTAAAACAAAAATATTAATTTTTGTGCAAGTGATAATTATTTCCAACCGCGGTTCGGAATAAAAGAAAATTAAAAATTATCAATTAGGGAGGAAAAGGACAGTAGAAATTCCTTTGTGTAGAAATGTATTCTTATTTATAATTTAAAATATCCTTACAAAAATGGAGAGACTAAACTTACTATGCAAACATAATGTACAATATAAAAGAACAAAAATTCGTTGCATGTTGTTATGTTATAATTTATAATTTTTAAACCTATAATTTAGAAAAATTCTAAATTATTTAAATAATATTTCGCGTAAATTTAACAAAGAATTCAGCTTACATTTAGCAGAATAAATTTTACTCCGTTGAAAATACAAAATCGAATATACATTTTATGTTCTAATAGAAATATTTGAAAACGTATTATTACTTTACTTTTGGGGATTTAATATTTAACATTCATTCATTTGATTGCCAAATATCTCACAAAATTCCAAACTAATGGCTTTCGAGTAATAATCATAAAACGAATTTTACTTTTATTGATATAATTTGCTATTTTGTGATGACTAATCGATTTACCCCATCGCTAATAACGTTTCCCGGAATGAAATTCGAATTATTTTACATTATTTTTCTTCGAACAGATGGAAAAAGAGTTTCAAAGTAGTTTTCTTTGATACAGAAAGTTTTTAAATATATTTTAGCCTTTTTATAAGGGCGTTCTTTGATTATTCGATCGATTGAAAATTCTGTACGAACCAAATGGAGGATTTCTCTAGTACAGACACTTTACAGTTATACAATCATCGGTAATTATCAATTATGTACTTAAAGTTGGCATTTATTATTTTTAAATCAGAAAACATTTATATTCTGAAGCATTAAATTTTAATTTCGTCTGGAGTTTATTTGAATTAGAATTTTTTTTAAAAGAAAGTAAGTATAAAACTTGTAAAATATATACTTCAATAGTGTAACATAAGATCTTAACAATAATCATGACAATATATTTTCGTATATAAGGATTTCAGATAAAAATGTTTTTGAAATTACCGTATTTAACAAAGTAATCTACTCTTTGTGTGGAAATACTGATCGACACCTTATACAGGTAAAAAAGAAATGTTTTTGGGAATTAAAAGTTTAATTATCTTTACCTGCCCAAATGGTTTAACTGATCTTTATATGGTTTGGAATAAAAAAAAAACTGTAAAAAGAATAAAAATAAGTTAAATTATTTCACAGCAACTAAACATTCCGAGATACATAGCACTAATTATTTCTCCCTTAATACATATAATAAAACAAACTAATTAAATCGTTAATAATTTAACAGCGTTGCAAATGGTTTTATCATTAAGAATAATACTAGAAAAAAATAGAAAATCACCATGAATGAAAGAAATAGTTTATTTAAAGAATATATTATTTATGCAAACGAAATTAGAATTTTATGTATAATGAGCTACTGTGGATCATCAAGTCATGTTTAATGTAAACATTATACAAACCATAAACGTTTACCTTCGTGATGCTTCAAGAAATTTCTTCACGTATCTCTAATTTTTGATTATATTAAAATTTTATAAGGAAAAACGCAAGCATAGAGTATGAAAAAAGAATTGAGATATGAGTTAAGGAAACATAAATCAAAATAATTTTCATAAAAATGTTTAAGTGTAGATTGTAATAAAAAATAGAATAGAAGAATTTTTGTTTCTCGATTTTTTCTCATGAAATAATTCTTAAGTTAAAAATTATTTTATTCCTTTATACATGAGTTGTCCATTATTAACAGACTGATTTCTTAAGTAATATATAGGACATTTAAATCTTTACGAAACTCAAAATTACTTATTATTTATTAACATTGTATAAAAGAAAGATGTTCCAATGCTTCTCACATATTCGTTGAATCAAATAAATGAGGGCGATTTTTACATCGCACGAAATAAATAAAAATAATTTTCATTGAAAAAATTTTGCACTTTCAAAATAAAGAAGAAAAAAAGAAAGACCAGAATATAAACATATGGATTCATATAATTTGTAATATATGTCATTAAATAAGCAAAATGGTTCATTCAATTAACAAGAGATAATCTATACAAATATTCTTATTACAAAACATTAAATTAAATTACAAAAAATATATTAATAATGTCACTTAATACATTTTAAATTCATTAATTAATGAATTAAAAATGAATTACATCCATAAATATTACATTTTTCGGTAACCAAATTTTGTTGAACTATAAAATGAATTAATAACTTAAATTTCTAATAACTTCGAATAAAATAACTTTTAGTATCATTAATTGGGAAATAAAAACTGATATATTAGACAACTTCAAAATTAACTGATATATTAGACCATTACAATTTTTAAAACAAAAAATTTCTTTGAGTTATAAAATAATTTAATAACTCAATCCAATACATATTAACACCTAAAACACTAAATAATAAAACAAATTGTTATATTATTTACCATTACTGTTTTTAATCACCAAAAATTTCTTTCAATCATGAGATGAATCCATTTCTCTAACTACTACAGTTTTAGCAAGCTAAAAGGTTTATTAAAAAAAAAAAGTATTCACCTGAAACACCGCAACAAAAACAAGGAAGTACTTTAATTATTAAAGAACATTTTAAACATACATCTGCAAGCTTTCCTGAATATAAATAACCAAATTCTCTTTTGTATAAGAAGCAGCTGCTTTTCATCTTTCTAAAGATAGCTATTCTAAATCAGCACATCGTTTTTAAAGTGAACAAAACACTCTTCTAAAGTCAAATGACCGATTATATTCAGCGAGTAAGACTTTATTTTAACACTTTCAACGCATTGAAATAGTGATTTTACAACTGTTAAAGTCCTTTGGAATAATTTAGGTAAAAAGAGGATTTTCAATGCTTCTGTTATACTACACAATAATATGTTTTTAAAAAAAGCAATGAAAATGTAATTTAATATTTATTAATAAGAAATTAATACAAAAATTAATTACAATTTTATGCAGTGGTCCATACATTTTAAATTTAGATAACAGAGTTGAATGCCATATGTGTTGCATTTAGATAGCATTTGGTTCACTTTAAAGAAAGGTTTTAGGGTTATGTTTAGGGTTGTATAAAATTAAGCTTATTTTAATTTTTATTATCTAAATTCCTATTAAATTTGTAAAACGTAAGATAAAATCAATAATGCCTCTTTTTTTAACAGGATGCATTTTCAATTAATAAAAACATTCTATCTGTTGGGAGATAACTAAACGCGATTTTTATTTCATGAAAAGTCACAGAATAGGGTTTGTTTTGCTTCAATTTGTCTCCAATTTTTTTGTTTTATCCAGTTCAAATGTTACATGTTATGATTTTTGTATTTTCGTTAAAACGGCTTCAGAAACTTTCGATTAAATAAGCAAGGAGTTAAGCATTCTACATCTGGTTTGTTACACAACAAAGTGTTTTCTCCGAGAAATATAAAATTTTTATATAACAATTAAATTAAAACACTTCACAATAATAACACCATCTTCATAAGGCTCTTATTAGGGGTTCTGCATTTGAATTGGTTATGATTTACAGTAGTATTGTTTATTTGAAAGTATATTTCCCCAAGAACACCATTAAAACTTGCACTATTTCAGAGTCACATGATCACTTTTATATTTTATCAGTTTTTTCACCATGATAATTCAGTATTAATTATTAAAAATGAAATTAATTTTAATTGATTCAGAAAATTCAAATATTAGCGATGCTGCTGTTAAAATTTTATTGTAAATGCCTTTTTTTGCAAAATAATTTAGTTAACGTGGCTAAGAGAAAAATAGCTCTCATTTTCTATGAAAATGTCACTTTAAAACATATTTTACGACTTTGATATATAAATATCATATTCTTAATGTATTTGATTTTAAAAGATAATCATTAAAGTGAATTTAAAGTTGTGAAGAAGAAAATCAAAGGAAAAAACCAGTTTAAATTAAAAAGACACGGTAAAGAATGCGTGGGAGTTCGTTGTGTTTTTTTTAAGTCAAATGTCACTAAAAGGCATATTCTGTCAAACACATATACTTGTACTTACATTTAAATACATATACATGCGTATTTGTTTTTAATATTGTATAATTTTTTTCCAGACAATACAATAATGCATTTTCTAATATTATTTTATATATTACATGCATAATTTTAATTTTTTATTTAAATAAAATATATAACTGATAATTATTGATTTGATTACTGTTTCAAGTGAAATCCTACTTTTAGGTGTAATATTTTTTTACAGTAATTGAAATTAAAAATACCAAAATCATCGAAGTCGCCCAGTTGCGCTTTCCATTTAGAAATAACATGCATTCAAAATAATCGAATATCATTGAAACATTAACCATTTTTTCGAAAAGCGCTAAAAAATGAAGAAATGAAAACTTTACGACAATTTCAAATAAAAAATGGGGTAAGTGCTTTCGAACTACTTCAGCAAAATTCATAGGCCATCATCACCCAAATACTTGCGCCTGTGTCTGGAATCTAAGAATTTTTTCCCCTCTTTTGAAGAAGTTACACTTTACTTGTCTTCTTATTCCAAAGATTCTTATCTTTTGTCATCAAACTGCAAGTAACGGTTGACTGAATCTCTGGACAATATTGGAATTCGCATTATCTTTTTTTGAACTTTCATAACCTTTCTTTTTTCACAATTTTGTCTTCACTCGAGAAGATAGTTCTTCTTTCTTTTTCTTATTCCAAATCGTTGCGATTTGGATGAACTGCAGGATGTTTCTTATTGTAGAATTCTGGAAAATTGTCTTATGAAACTTTTTAGCCTCGGGTTAAAATCGATATTGAAATATTCAGGGAAAGATATAGGCTTAACTTCCTTTAGTAAATATACGAGAATTTACAAAATGCGACTCGGTAAACGTAAATTTACTTGAAAAAGAAACACGAAAACTCATTTTCGAACGTAGCAATTTTAAACAAATATGTCTGCATCCCTAAAGTGTCACAATAGGAGTAAAAAATATGGTAAGTCACAGAAAAATATTACTAATTTCCAATAGAATAAAATTTTAAAAATTGCCCGAAAAATTATTAATCAAATATTAATTTATGTTTAGTTCTTAATTGATGTTATGTATGATTCAATATTTCAGCTTAATGTTGTGATTTTGGCTTAATGGTACGATTTCAACTTAATGATGTGATTTAAGAATAATATCATTTAAATGTAATGATGTTATTTGAAAGAAATGATCCATTTTAACTATAATGATGTGATTTAAGCACAATGATGTGTAATTTAAGCATAATAGTGTGAGTTTTCTTAGCTTCGGTTTCAGAAATAAGTTTGAAAGCAATTCATTACTCGAGTTATATATATATATATATATATATATATATATATATATATATATATATGTGTGTGTGTGTGTGTGTGTGTTTTCCAATTAATGTAAGCATATAAAGAATTGGAAACAAATATTTTTGTGTTTAGAAAAAAAGAATTTTTACTTGTGAAATTACTTGGTTCTAAACCGCTGTATGGTATCATCACATCAGTGATCTATAGAACTATTTCTTTTAACAAGTTTTACTTTCTAAATTCATTATTATTTTTCTATCTACTTAACCATCCTCGAATAAATTTATCCATTGCCAATAGAAGCATAATTCGATTTTACGTTATAGATAAACAATAGGACAAGAGCATAGACACATACTTAAATCTTCTGATACAACAAAAAATACAAATATATCATAATAATAAAAGTATTTTCAAGATTTTCTTCATTTATTATTTTTCGCTATTCGAGTGGAGAATTTCACTTCAATATAAGAATTGTTTGGGCTATAAGGTAGTGTCATTAAAGTGAATATTGTTTAAAACTTAATGATTTCATCTTGAATATATATCTATATGGGTTTTTTTATATAGCTATTACTTACTCTATAATATCGCTAAGAATTATTACTTACATTGAACAGTCTAGTCTTAACGTCTAGACATATGTTTTAGTTTGACAAGAGGAACATTTCTCCAATCTACCTCTATAAAACAGGGAGTTGTTTCGGTTACTCAGTCTACAACGATGTAACATAACATAACGCTATGTAGTATTAATAACATAACATAGAATAACGTAACATGATATTATAACAGCAGGAAACACTTTCTTTCTGTTAAATTTTTTAATTAAATTATTATTTATTTGTACATACAAATTATACGTATTGCACACACATGTAATATATATATATATATATATGTGTGTGTGTGTGTGTGTATGGGGTGTTCGTGCGGGGGTGGGGGTGTCTGCCTATTGTACTTTATTTTTAGCTTATAGAAAAAACAATATTTTATTGCTGAGTTTGAGGGATAATTAAGAATAAGTATGCATAAAATGTCTTTGAATTAAACAATACAAAGGTGTTTGTTATGCTGCAAAATGATACAACAGAGAATAGTTTATTTTTCTGTAAAAAGATAAATCGATATGCTTAATTGGATGGTTTTTTTCGATAACGTGTATAGATATATATGTAATGATTGTGTGTGTGTTTCTCTTTTTTCATCATTTTCTCTTGCAAGAAAATTTCCATACTGTCTGACGTTGAGCTATACACGATTTTCTTTTCACTTACCTCGGTGACATCTTGATAATAGGAATCGCATAAAATTTCAATTTCTTCCCGACGAAACTAAAGCGTGATAGGTAAGTTGGATGAATATAAGAAGTATAGTGAATTGAATTAAAGATAGTGATATATAAACAAACCAGAATTGAAGGGATAGAGAAAGTAGAGAAATAGAAGATAACGACAAGCTGATAGATATTTGTAACTTGGATTGAAGCATGTAATTAATCATTCGTGCTAAGGTGATTCCTCGTTAATTAAGACTCGAATTGGCTATGATCGAGAAGTGCTTGAACGAATGGTTTGATGAGTTAAGACTTTAGTATTAGAATATAAAGTAAGGTTGACTTATTTCTGAGAGAATCGAAACAGCGACCTTACATAGTTTTGGTACTAAATAGTGCTTTGTCCAGCTATAGCGTATCTTCGATCGGAGTTTTGAACTTATTGACTATTTAATTAGAATTTAAGATGCCCTTTTATAGAATTAAAAAATGAAGAAAATAGCTCACACTTTTACTATTGATTATTCTACCTTCTGCTAACTCACAATCCTCTTTCTAAATGCAGTTCACGGAAAGAGAAGAAGTATGCAAAATAAATTTGCATCTTCTAATTTTTTACATAAAATTTTGTTACGGAAAAATTCCTTTCCTCTCTGGGTGTGTACGGGGAGTGAAATCAAGTCCAACAAGGAGGATAACGATAAATGAAGATTTATTCGTAAATCTTCAGGACAACACACAGATACACAAACGCTATTTAGTAACACAGATACGGGAGCAAAACACACATTGAGTAGTCACAATTATTTCAGCAATGTTCAGCCCACCAGCTTATTACTAGTCACTGAGGACAGCCTCCGCAGTAATATTCTGCACTTCCAGGGGAAGTTCCTTCGATTCCTAGGAGATACACGTTGCTTCTTCGCAAATTCACTCGGCACGTTGAACATTAATTGCCGACAGAGTTCAATTGATCTCCTCAACAGAGTCTCCAAAGACAGACTATCTGAAAAACAGTTATACTAGATTCAGACCGAATCTCCAACAGATTCACTCAGACATGATCCCACAAAGCAGACTCCATAGACAACTGATTCCGTACACAGAACGATTCTTTCACCAGGCTGACTCCTCTGACTGTAACTCTTGGCGTATTTATACCTTTCCCCGCCAGGCGTGAGGTGACATGGAAAATTCAAGAAAAAGTCCATAACTTTCAACCCTATTGATTTTTAGTCTCGGTTCCAGCACCTTGAGTACTTTCCATTTGTTGTCAAACTCGCCAAATCGCCAACTCCATCGCCAAGGTGATGGGGTCAATTGCTTAAACTCTCTCTTTTGTTCATTGATGATATCTTTGGAAATCACTCTTTTTCTTTATAAGAGAAGCGCTTCAGGGAAGCTTCACCTCATGTTCGTAACAATATACTCTAACAAACAGATGGGAGGATAGATAAAAAAAAGTAGATAAAGGATCAGTTGTGTTAAGGGGCAGGGAGATATTATTGAGCTTTATTTATTAAAATAAATTTGATTTGTTACTTAGACATTATAGACTATATATTTAACATAGAATTTATTTCTTTAAATTTTCTAATAGTATTTTCTAACGTACAGGTTTCGTGAGGCGTATTAAACATTATCACTTAACCAAGATAATTTCCAAAATTATTTAACCAATTTATTCAAACTATGAGTAAGTAATATCGCAATAAATTAATAAGGTAGTTAACGTTAGATTAACGTTTACTTAATCCCACTCTTAACCAAATATTATAATTGAGAATTCTAGTTATCTTAATAACTCCAAAACGTAATCTTGTATAAACTCGATCTGATCCTAGTAGACTTCTAGCGATAGGACCCGAGCCAAGTATATACGTTTAGAATTTCTCGCCTTGATGATCCAATATAGTGATCCTATTAACCTCACTAATTCCTGTCTCTAATTCCCTCCTATCTCTAATCTCTCTATTACGTACAATCTATCTCGTTCACCACACTCCCTACATACAATCGCCCCCGTAAACTCGCAGTTCGTTAATTCGGGAGTCCGTTTAACTCGTACTCTTACCATGACACCCTTTTCATGAGATTTAGATTAATCTGTTTTCAGATGAGACGTTAGAACTTTCAGTAAAGAGTAAAAATTAGAACATTTTTTTCTTACTATTTTATATATCGTGGGATGTACGTGCTATGGACTTTCAATTTGTAACAGCAAACTTAAATTCTGAAGAATAGAAATTCAAAATAAGAGAAAAAAAAATGTCAAATGGTGCTTGCGCACCTAAAACCGAGCAAACAAATCCCGCAAGGGTAGAGTAGGAATCTTTTGTGAAACCAGACTGTGCAAAATCCCTGATCCTAAAATGCAGACATTGACTTTCATGAAAAGAAAGAGAGAAAATAAGAATCTTTAATCGGATCTTTAAGAGGAGATGAACAAAACCTTGTAA
Organism: Nephila pilipes; assembly: GCA_019974015.1. Classification (NCBI taxonomy): domain Eukaryota; kingdom Metazoa; phylum Arthropoda; class Arachnida; order Araneae; family Nephilidae; genus Nephila; species Nephila pilipes. The sequence goes on from BMAW01068446.1 coordinate 509,922, forward strand.
TTGAGATGCATCCTTTGAAAGTTTGGAACTAAGAGAGAGTGTCCACCGTTTTAATACTTTTTATTTAATATTTTTGAATTTGAATACTTGGAATGGATATGAATCCCCACTTCTCCGAAAGTGAAATGTCCTGGTTTGAATGGGTTTTTTTTGTAGGAGTTTATTTTTAAGTTTTTGTGTGTAATCAGCAAATTATTTTCATTGGTCAGATTTTAAAAGTCACTAAGATTTTCCTTTCATGTATAAGTGATTTCTTCAATAATTAAAAATAATATAAACATAACACAGAAAAATACATATCGATACTTGAATTGTCACCTAATGTGTATTAATACTGTAGCTCAAGGTTTAATTAATATGAATTCCAATAACTGCAATATATATAATTAAGAGGATGCGAATGAAGTATTGTTAATTTACATGAGCCATGGTGGGACGTTGGGCTATTCGCGATTCTCTTTTCACTGAACTTGGGCGCTTTATAATAATTTGAATTGCATAAAATTACAATTTCTTCCAAACCAAAATAAAACGAGATTGTGCATATTTGATGAAGATAGAAATTAATTGAATTGAATTGAAATAGCGTATTTTATAAATGAAATAGAACTGAAAGAAAAACTAAGGGAGATAGAAGATAACGTCAAGTTAACAAAGAATAATAATCTGTATTAATGCATCGCATTTAATCTTTTGGATTGAAACGAATCTTAGTTAAAATATTAATAAATGGTTGTTTTCTATCAAAAATTCAGAATTTATAAAATAATTTATTTCAATAAAAATAACTATTTTGCTCTTACATTCCTCGTATTTGTTGGCAGCTGATTATTAGGTTTTGGAAAACTTGGATAATTTTATAGAATCCGGCGATATTTCTTCGATAACTCCAAAAAATATCACTGGACTCTATAAAACTATTTATACAAGTTTCTTATTTGTGTAAAACAAAATTTTTTATCTGAAATATTTACTTTAAATAAGTACTTTAATAAATTAAGAGGACATTTTGAATAAGAAAGCACTATGTTGCATGTTATGTTCCTTCAAGTAACAATTGTTTTGTGTAGGTAGAAATTTTAGAAACCCTACTATACCATTTTCAATGTTATTTCTAAATTCTTGAAAACAAAAATTAAGAAGAAATATAAGCGATGTTCGTTAGAAAAATGTAATATAAGTTCACATTCTTTTCTTGTATAAAATAGTCATGTTCTGTTCGACATAAATAAAACCAAAAAAATTTCAAAATAAAAGTTTACAAATTCTCGATTCGGTTGCGTGATCAAAACTTTATTTTGGCAAAGTACAAAATTGGAATTCAAGATTAAACTGAAGACGTCTTCAAATGAAAGAACTACACAAAAAGAGTATAAGAGACTTAGCAATGAGGGGAAAAAAGAAAACTAACAGATTTTTCCAATACTCTAACAACAAAATAAAAGAGATTCTCTACTCCGAAAAAGTATCTAAAAAGAACTAAGAAGCGAATCAAATAGATGGAAAGGAAAAAAACCAGTTTTTGTACAAATACGTGATAGAGTCTTGAGGTTGGAGAGAGATAAGTCTGTGTAATAGGCTATATCAAAGCTATAGTTTAATTTTCTCTTGTATTTACAGAGTTTATATACCTGGGGTGAGACCATAAATTTAAAGATCAAAAATCCCGAATTAAAAAAAAATTGAAATTGAAAATATAGAACGTGAATATCATTCACTAAAACGAAAAATATTAAAAAATATTTTTAACTAAAACACTACAATTAAAAAACTCTAACATAAAAATACAGAGAACAGAAATTTCAGAATTTTTTTTCGTGTTCACTGATTCCTTAAAACGTAGTTTTTGAATAGTTTTAAGAATTTTTTGACATAAACAAAAAATAAGGATAACCGAAAAAAGTTTTTAAGGAATAAAAATTAAATTACTGCTTTTATGATATTTTCTACTATAAAGAGTTCTTAACAAAACACAAACAAAACAAGTTTTAACAAAAGTTTTTCTCATTTATTGGTTGATAAAAAATAAACAATTTCTGAATAGGTATATATTATAAAATATAATTTGTTTTTCTCATCAAATATATATATATATATATATATATATATATATATATATATATATATCTGGTACGTACCAGACCCATGGCAGATATGTAAATGATTAGAAATGCAGCGTGATTGTGCATTACGTAATGCCATCAGAGGGTTTTGAACTTCATTCTCCTTGGATTATAAAACAGGTAAGCAGGTTTTGTTTGCATGTATTTAGTCAGTTGAAGAGCAACTCTTTCTAACTAGAGATGCCATCGGAGACAATACGAAGAGTTCAAGAGGGGAAGAATGATAGGGATGATTGAAAGGGCCATTCTGATTTTAATGTGAGGAGATATTGGGACCAGTGGACAAGAAAGTGGTCTGTTAAACGGTGACCAGGCTCTGGATGCCCTGGCGAGACCAATAGTCGAGAAGACCTCACATCATAAGACAGTCACGCATAGCCGCAACTATCTCATCGTTCACCATCCATACACAGACAGCACCTTCATTAAGGACCTCTGTGTCAGTTCGTACCATCGCAAGGCGCTTAATGAAGGACAGTCACTATCTTTATATATCAGTTTATATACCTGGGTTGAGACCATAAATTTAAAGATCAAAAATCCTGAATTAAAAAATAAGTGTGGTCAATAAGTGTACTGCCAATAATACCCACTCACCGTCGCCTCCATTTGGAGTGGTGTCGCGCTCGAAGGGATTGGACTACAACTGAATGGAATCAGGTCGTCTTTAAAGACAAAACCAGACTCAATTTCGGGAATGATGACAATTGTGTACGTGTGTGGAACCCCTGGTGAACGTCTCAATCCTGCCTTCGCTGTGCAGAGGCACACTGCATTCAGAGCCGGTGGGATGGTATGAGGTGCCGTAGCATACGACATACGGTCACTCTAATATTGATCCACTTCACCATGACAGCCCCGAAGCTTCATAACATTCTTCAGGCACAACTTTTGCCATTCATGGCAGGGCTCCCATGACCCTTTTTCAAAAGGACAATGCTCGCTCCCACACAGCAAGGGTTTCATAGGACTGCTTCCGCTATATTTCCACCTTCCCTGGCAATCTCGATCCCCAGATTTGTCACTGATCGAGGTATCAGGGATCATTTAGGACGGCAAGTTGGAAAGCCTATGAGTTTGATTTAATTAAAGGCGCATTTACAGCAACTGTGCAACATCATGTCGCTGAAAATTATACGGGACTTGTACGCCTCAGAGCCCGTAAGTATCATGCATTCATGCTAGAAGTGGCCCAAAAGGGTAGTAAAACCTCCACTCATTTGAAATTCTTCCTACAATAAATGATCATTTCGCTTTGATTGTGTAATCACTTACATCAACATTATACTAACGTATGTAAAATTACATGTTATTCTAATAACTCCTTCTTGGTGCACAAATTTTTATGGCAATGAGTATATATATATATATATATATATATATATATATATATATATATATATATATAATTATTAATGTCAAATAGACATAATTTAAATTAGACAAAATCATATTAAAAATTGCAAAATATAATCTCTACAAATCGAATTAAATAGAAATATAAAACTAAAAATTTACAAATACTACAAAATTAATTAAAACTTAGTAAAATATCAAAAGAACCAAAACAATCAAATTAGAAATATTATCCTAATTTAAAACATGCAAAATATTATAATGAAAAACGAGTCACGAATTTACTGAAATCATACAATTTATTAGTTTTATCTCAAAACAAATATAAAATATTATTTAAAAATTACAAGTTAAAAACAAAGCTTCCTTGAAAACAAAGCAAATCTCAAGAGAAATGAATTAAGGAAAAACAAAAATAGAGGTAATGTAACTTAACCAAGAGAGGTAACTTAACCAAGAGGTAATGTAACTACCATATTATGGACTGAGAAAAGTGTGTTTAAACTAGCTTAACGGATCCAACCATCACAACTTCAGTAATTACATTGCCTTAAACGTAATTACTGAAGTTGTGACGGTCGAATACGTTAAGAAAAATAAAAATTCCGTAAACGAGAACAAAAATGCAACATTAGAAAAATGAAACAAGAAAACAAATACTACTTTGAATCAAAGTGTGCGTAAAATAAAAATAAAACTTAAATAATATTGCAATTTTTAAAGAGAATCACATGATTCATTCAGCTCAAAATCAATTTTAAATTATTAAGGATTATGTGTATAACTTCACAAATAAGAAAGAATAATCTCATAATTTCTGGTTATCTAACATGAAATGGTAATTTGTAGCCTTACACAATACCCCTTATACAAAATTATACTAATATATACTCTCCAATTGTTCTAGAAACTGTCATCCATCCATTTAATAAATGTCAATAACATTTCAGATAAGGAGACATTCAAACTGTCATTTTCATATGCTCATGTGACGTCATGGTTTTAGAATAGAGAAGGAATGTGAATTCTGTTAATGATTCAAAGCCTTTCTCAGGATATAGAATTGTAACATTTAACATATAGTTCAAATTTTAAAATTGGTTTTTATTCTTTTTATACAAAGTTTATTCTACCTTTTTTTAGAATTTAGTATAGATAATAATATTGATTTTTTTATTAACGTCGCACTGAGAAACAACACGAGGGCTATTAGCAACGGACCTCCTAATTCTGAACATTGTTCAAGTCACAAAGAAGACACCTTAGCTTGAAACTCCTTCTACAAGATTCCAAACCACGCCAACGGGAAGACATGGAACCATGACATAATTTAACGTGCATCACCCTCTTTATACGATGAGTCTTAATGTCATAAGGGTTTGAATCCATGATTCAACGAAAACAGGAGTTCCGGCGCGAGTTTACTACAAGACAACTAGGCTACTGCAGACATGTAATTCGTATAAAAAAAAATCTTTATTTGCAATATGTTAACTTATAAATGAATTGTACGAGCACTTATTGTGGTGGACGTTACAATTATTCGAACATATTCTATTTTACTTAAAGGTATATAAGTGTGAAAGATTAAATTAGAAACATTATAATTAATTTTACAAAGATAAAAAAATATTACTGTAGAACGTTAAATAACATGATTTAAAAATGAAACATTGACCCTGATTTACGGATATTTACTACAAAATGATTCAATTAAAATTCTAATGTATCATTCGGAAAAAAAATATTATTAAACAAAAAGTCACCTTTTCAGTCCAATGTATCACATAAAGTATTTATTTCATATAAGAAGTTCTAAAATTTATGGATAATATACGGCAAACTATTATTTTCTTCTTCATGAAAAATAGTCAAACAATCCATTTGTTCAATCGAAAAAATAACACATCAATATAATAGGATTGATAGTTTAATAAAGAAAAAGTCGCTATCTTCCGGTGTCTTCATCATAATTCACTTATTCAGATTTCATTTTTTGTAGCCAGTCTCAAAATTTTAATGTATGACACACATGAGAACTGCCTGGATAATATTTCCTCTAAATTTATTGCAGCTGCAAACAGCATAAACTACACTTTTAGAATCTATAATGCCCCAATACAGCATTATACTTTATATGCTGGGCAACAGCTTTTCGGGTCAATTTGTATAGTTACATTAAAGCCGGTATTGACTAAAAAATGGTTTGGTTTCGTTTTGTTAACTTCGCACGAGAAGCAACACGATGGCTATTGGCTACGGACCTGGTAATTTAGAACTTCGGTCAAGTGACGAGGACGACACCTGAGCTGGCACCCCCTCTTCTAACTTTCCCACCATGCCAACGGGAAAACTTCAGCCCAGACAGATTTAACGTGCTTCAACACCGGCTACACGGCTGGTCTTTAGTGGCATCAAGGCTCGAACCCACACGTCAAAAAAAACCCGTCAGCCGCGAGTCCGATGCCTTAACCACTAGGCTACCGATGCCACAAATAAAAAATGGCAAAATCTCTATAGATTTTTTTTTTAAATAATGCTTATGCACTAATTTATGACTCAGTGTTATTCGCAGTTTACTCTTCATTAACAGCGGAAACTTTTTGATAATTTGAATTGCACTCAAATACAACTACTTGCCAATTAATGAAATATGATTAGGTAAATTAGATGAAGGTAAAAAGTATACAGAATTGAATTATATAGTTGAAAAAAATTACAAAGAAAGAAAAGGGAGAGATAGAAGATAACGACAAGCTGATAGATAATTGTAGATTGGATTGAATCATCGTAAGTAATCATTTGGATTGGAAAAAATTCTTAATTAGAGTAATACGAGTTGAATATGTGATAAACAAGAAGTGTGTGAATCAGAACGAGTGATTTCGTAAGCTAAGACTTATTCATTAGAGTATATGAAGCTAGGCATATGAAAATAAATCAAAATATTAAATAAATAAAATGTTCATTAGAATATATAAAACATATAGGAATGACTGATTTACGAAGGAATCGAGAGAAAGAGAGAACAAGGATAATCTTTATCAGATAATTACACAGTTGTTCTTCTCTAACGTATCTTCAGTAGGAGTCTTGAACTCATTGACTATTTAAGTAAACTTTGAGATGGCTGTACATTTAAATAATGAAGGAGATACGTCGCACCTTTGTGATTAATAATTGAACTGCGGTCATATCCAGTGCAAGAAGCGTTTATCTTTATGGAAATTACTAACCGTTGTATTATGCCGGTGCTTGTCAGGACCTTGCTGTATGTCACGTGTTAATTGATATTCTAGAGTATAATAAATCAGACAAAAGAAAAAATTGTGACAGCTTTTTGACATAAGTCTATTACAAGTTTAGAAATCTATATAATGACAAAGACAATAGTAAAAATTGTCTTAATGTTAAACAATAACTGCGTGATTATGAATCATCCGTCAAGTAGGAATTTCTAAAAAACACAACTTCGAAACAGAACAGTTTGAATCAAAGAAAGATTTTTTAAATTAGTCAGCAGAAAGGAAATAGTAATTTATAGTGATAAAGATTAACTACATGTTTCTTTAGTGACGAAACAAAATAGTTGAAACTTGGCTGATTCTTCTGAAGTATATAGGCAATTGACGGCACTTTACTGTTCACCCCTTTTCCTGGATATATATATATATATATTCTGTTTTTTTGTTGTATATCTTTTAATTTTTTTTTTTTTTTACTTGCTTGCCATCAGGTATAGGTATTGGATTTTATGTGGTATTTTATCGTTTTTTATTAAAAAATTCATTTAAATCTTGTAATGTTTTTCCTTATTCATTAGTGTATAAGAAATTAGGCATATAAAAATAACTCAGAATGTTAAATAAATTCAATGTTAATAATCTTCTCACCCATTGGAAGTGCAATTTGCAGAATGCTGTGAATATCGATTGCCCTTTGACTTCGAATTTCTTCCACCGTTCGAAAACGCAATCCTCTTTGAAAACATTTTTTTAGAAAATATTTTTACGTACGATAAATTGGTTTCCTGTAAATATATATTTGGAGATAAATAAAAGTTGTTAGGACATGGAAGTTCCATTTTGCCAGAAATGCTCGTTCGCCAGTCAGGATAAGAGAATATGCCTCGTTTACATTTCAAGTTTCTCAAAACAATATGGTGATCAATATCCATACTACCCCCTTATATATAGCACATATATCATATAGATATCCAGTGCATTTGTGAAATGTTCACTGTAAGTTCACAGTGCATCTTTTGGGTGTAGTGTTGATATTGGTATTGTTGATATTCACGAGAAGAACGTCAGTGTTCAAGATAATTCAAATAATAAACAATAACAATTTGGTGATTTTGTGAATGATTAGATGATTATTTCTCTCTAAATGATAAATATTCACCATTTTCTTCGCAGTCAAGAAGCAACAATTTCTTACGCTATAAACGCAATTTTTTCTGCCTCAAAAATAAGCATACTCACATATATATTGTTGTAATTTATGCCAACCTTTCTATAAATATTATCATTAAAATATGCGACACTTATTACCGTCTTTTCTAATCATTTCTAGAGACTAACATGAAATCAAACCGGTAATTTAAAAGAGCATTGACAACTGAACTTGAAAGTATTTATTGTTTGTAAGTTTCAGAACTACGAACACTGATTGATGCTTTCCCGGTTTGATACTTATATTTATTTGATCCATCGTAAGTTAATAAAGAATCTCTATATAATTACAGAATCAAGTTCTCATCTAATTTTTCTTCCTGAGAGAATAGTCAAATCGAGACATTTATCACGCCTGTGAAGCAGACCCTAACGCGTCACCTACAATATAATAAAATTTTATTTTATCTTATCGATAATTAACCGGATTCGAATCAGAATTAAACGTGTAAGTTGGATCCTACTATATATTTATTCGTTAATAATCACTTCAAACTAATCCTTGAGTGAAATTCTCTCTGTCTCTTACTACAAATCTTCCTCCAATTACTGGTTTATCCAACATCTTGTCCACTAACTACTCTATTTTACAACAACCTTTCTATCGATCTATATTTAGTATTCATTACACTTCAGTTTACATAGTAATGATAATTTACATAAGTTACTAGCTGAGGCTCATCAGTCAAACAACGGATTAGAAATATCCAAACGGCTTTTGAAGGGAAATAGGCTTGCAAACCCCGTTACAAACTGATCAAATCGAGATCAGATGCATTTTTCAAAATGAGATTAGTTTATGTCTGTAAGAAGTAAAATAGATATTTTGAAAAGCGTCAGAGTAATATCTAGAGAATAACTTTAGAAATTCAAAAAGGTTTCTGAATTAATCTAAATTTATCTGCGTTTCATTCTTAAACTTAGATCTCATAAAATGAATGATGATGGATGATAAAAGGATAGAGCTACTATTTATTGCTTATAAAAACTTCGTACCGGAAATAATCAGGGTATATTACATCACAGTAAAACGAATGTTTTCCGACTTATTCGACTTGACTGTTTTTTTTCCTACTTGATAACATAATTTGTTTGCTCATTTTAAGGCTTTGAAAAGTTCATGGCAGTTATGACATGACTTGAAATTTATGCGTTCTTTGAAGAACATGTCAATATACTCCAGTTTTTTTTTTAAAAAAAAAAATAAGAAAGTAATTATTTCCAAGAAAGTTTTGGAAATAAATACATCCTTCATTTACTTTCATAACACAAAATTTAAGCAAACCATTGTATTTTTAAAATACAGTATAAATTCACAGAAATATGAAAAATTTAGAAATATTTTCATCTCTAGGCATGCCAAGAAACGGAAGTTAAGTGCTGGTAAGGAGCAAAAACATATTTTGTTCTTAGTGACAAAAGCCTAACTGATGAAGGGGTCAATACTTTAAATTGACACATCACCAGATAATTTTTAAATTTTTCATTTGAAGATGAGTTATTAGCTTACTTGAAATTATATATTAGTTCATAAAAATTAATTCATCAGTCGTCAGTTTCCAAAAGTAATTAATTTTAAAATAAGTTTGTAATGGATTCTAATGCGCATTTCCCTTCAACTAACCTCTGGGGTTACTCCAATAAGTTATTTGAATTGAGAACCATGTTTGAAATAAATTAACACTACTATATAAGAAGTGTTATTAATCAGATGAAAGGAATGGATGTATTAGAGAAATTAATGAACAAAATATATGGGTGCGAACAAGTGTTCTTTCAAGAGTGGATCCCTCAGTTCCAATCATAAGAAGTTTATTGGAATCGATTCTATTTTAGTCAACTCTTACGAGATATTATTAAGGTTAATAGAAGTCTCAATTATAAAATATGGTTATGGTCGCGATTAAGTAAGTGCTCCACATTAGTAATTTACTTTTGCAGTGTTTATTCTAAATTTAAATAAAACGGATTGAACATTTTGAAACTGTTTTTTACTGACGACTTATGCTAACCTCTAGGTATCCAAAAATTGACCTATACCATTGAAAAATGAATGTAAAAAAATACGGAAGGTGGTAGGAAATGTATCTTTTGCTGCATTCTACTTGAAAAACAGGGAATGTTATAATAACAATTTACAGCGATAACACGACGCAATCCAAGTGCAAAATTTGCAGACATCTGTGCAAGCCAATCAATTAGAATTTTTTCTTATGCAGTAGAATGTATTGTTTCAGTTTCACAATAGTTTGTGGATTTCGGTGATATATCTGGTCTGTCATATACCTCAAAGAAAAAGGTAACATGCCGTCGAGTCTGGTGGTGAAGCTATGCCACTTCTTGTATGCATGTCGCAATCAAGGGCACTGATATGATTATCAAAATGTTCGCTGAGAAAATGCTTGCTCTGTTGTATGGGAATTTTATTTATAGTTGTTCCAAATGGTGAATCCTTTCGAAAACATCTTGGTTTAATTTTTCAACATGTTCATAGCTTTCTTTAATTTGAAGAAGGCTATGAAAATGTTACCTTTAAGACCACGTTCTTAGACTTCTGAATATGTTGGCTATAAAGGCAACATGTTCAAAACACTAAAATTGGCACTGCTGAATATTTTTCAGCAGTTGCACTTTTGGTGAACCTCTTAACTAATGTTGAAAAGTGGAGAGACAAAATATTCCCTGATTTTCCAAATATGCAGCTAACGGTACATTTATATCATCTTCCAAAATTTTTAAATTTATTTTTCAAATGTGACAATCATTTTTGGGACATCTTAGTATGTACAACATATAATCGAATAATGGATTTTTAAGTTCTGAGTTCTAGATGGATAATTATTGGAAAAATAAATGAATTTCAGAGGGCTCGAATGTTTATTGCCGGAACATCAGAATCCATTAATTTTAAAACCTACATTTCAGTGTAATGTTTAAAACATATTAATAACAATGTTAACATTACGTATACGATACATTCCTCTTTATATTTATAATACATTTTCATTTTAGTGGTTTCGTTTCCAATTTTTTTATTAATCTTCTTATAAAAAAAAAATACTAATAATATTATGGACAAAAATGTACGTTTTAGTTACGAATTTTCAGTAAGTATAAACATAATTATTAAGAAAATTAACAAAATTTAATTAAATCCATTTAACCATACTAAACATTTATTTTCCATTTTGAAAAAAAAGAAATCGGTTTCGAAATCCATTGGAATAAACAAAACATAACCTAAAAATTTAATTAATAATATTAACTTATTTTAAAACCAAAAGTTTAATTTACCACAAATTGAAGGGAAGAATATTTAAATTATAATTCGAATTTTTTTTTTATCAGCACAGGTTAAATTTTCTTGCAAAAGAATAAAGAATTACTATTTTATAAAATCCATTCTAATTAAATTAACATTATTTTCCCATCGTTAAAAATGAAAATTCTTTTGAAAAGAAACTACACTCATTTACTGAATAATATTAAATATTCAAGACAATTCTTTAATTTGCAATAAATTGGAGAAAAACTAATTAAACTAAAATTTACAGTTTGAATTTTTTGTCAAGATAAACGCAATTTCCTAAAAGGTGAAATTTACTAAATTTTACTAAATCCATTATAATCAGAAAAAACATTCTTTCCTAATTATTAAAAATGGAAATATTTTTAAATCTAATCGAACAGACAAAACAGAAACTACACACATTTTGTCAGTAGTATTAAATATAATCAAATTCGTGCTCATTCAATTTACGACAAAGTGAACAAAAAAAGTTTAAATTCAAATTTCAACACTAGGGGGAAAACTCCTAATGATTACATCGCATGATGCATTATGGGTGTGAAATAGTCAAACAAATTTAATATTATTGCATTCAATATCATTCGGTAGCTAATCAGCTAGAAAATGAAATACAGAATCGAATTTTACGCATTTTCCCAACTGTTGACAGACGTTGCTATAGAAACCAGACAGACAACCTGTAGCACAAGTTGGGTATCTTACACGACTCAATGCTGGGAAATACGATCTTTTTTTTCGTATTTAAATAGGGGATACATAGAAACGGAAGAGGCTATGAGTAATACTACTTTAACGTCAATCTACAAAATGATTAGTCAGCATTTATAAAGATTTTCCACTTAAATAATACGCACTGGCATTTTGTTTTCTAATATTATATGCATTATTTGTATTATTATAAGAATTATTGATGTTTCTCTTTATAATGAGCGGTTTGATTGAATACAATAATAATAATAAAAGCAATTAAATAAGTTTTTCGATTAAAAAAAATAAGAAATGAATGTGTGTTCCTAAAAAAATGATTTAATAGAGAAAAATCATGTTTTAATTGTATGCAGTCATCGCATTTTTAAAAACGTTTTATTTAACTTGCTATATTCATAAATAAAAAGTATGTCTATCCTGTTGACAGATCGTCCTCGAATTTTAATTCACTTAATTTTATCCGACAGAGCTGCAATTTTGCATACATGATAATTCGGATGACAATACAATAAAGTGATATGTTGAAGCAGTGACGAGTTTGGGGGGGTGGGGAGGCTCATGTCCTGTACTTTGTACTCGAATTTTAATACATTTCCTCTCATTCGATCGAACTAAAATTTCACATACACGTATAACTCCAACAGAAATACAATACTATGGAATATTCAAGCAGTGACAGACAGGGAAGAGGAAGGCCCGTGTCTTGCACTTAATAGTTAAAATTTTGAACACATGTTCTGCTCTTGTAGTCTCTTTTAAGTCTTACATTTCTAGACTAAAAAGAAATAAATAAATGGAAAACATATTTTTTAAAATCAAGCTTTAATTCAAGAGGGGCTAAAAGTTCTATAAATATTTTTTAAATGTAAAACATTTATAATTTATAAAAGTTATCGGTGATAATATTTCTTCCTTTCTCATATACTATAAGCATGTAGCTATGGTAGTTAATTTATTGGTAATTACCTAGATATTTTAGTTACGTGCCTCAAAAATTTATATAAATTATATATTATTTTACATTTAAAAACACTCTAATACCTTTTAGTCCATTCTTCAATGAAAGCTTAACTTAATTTTTTTCGTTTACAATTATTTAATTTAAGTACAAAGTTATTTTGAAAATTATGAAATTTCAATGATTATTAGAAAACTTGAAGACAATATTGAAACCTATTTATTAAAAGATAACTTTCAATCAACAATCCCACTTAACTTTATCAAAGTTTTTATCTTAAAATCAGAACGTTAATTCGCAAGTATAAATTCATTAAAATGTCTCTGATTTATTTGAAATATTTTTGTATTCATCATTCCTTTTGTATACATTATTCTTGATTAGAAATTAAAGTACTAATTTCCATAATATATAAAATAAATTAAGAAATAATAATTATATTTATATCTAAATAATATAATAATTATATTATTTAGTTACGTATATGAATTTCTTAATTTTTGACAATGATTATAGAGAAATCAACCTTTGAAAAATTAACAATTTTACTGCAAATAAATTAAAGAAAATTAATACTAATTTTCTGATGCATTTTTTGAGAAGCCTATTTGTACAAGATTAGCTACATATGCATTAATCACAATTGAAAAGCAACAATCAAGGATAAATATACTTATTCAAAATATTTTTTTGTTTCTTGTTTAAGTGAAAATTTAAAGTGGTTTTATTGAAAAACGAGCTAATTACAAAATATAAATATTATAATAATTATCATTTTTAAGATAATTATAACAGAAATATAGTTTTTAAGGTATAATTGGAGATTGAAATTATTACATGAAAGCATGAAAATTGAAAACGATTAAAAGTGTTTGTTCTCTGTCTGGAAGAATTTAGACTACATTATAGGGTGTCTCATTTTGAACTGAATAATTTATTATAATTAAATTTATTATTTCCCTCTAAGCTGAAGCCAATAAAAAATCCCTTTTATTTTTATAATAAAATGCTAAATTCTAATAATAAACTACACGAGAATTTGCGAGTTATAATATCTTTTTATTTTATTTTATGTTTTAATTTACTTTTCAGATTATTTAAAATAAGACAAAAATACAACATAAAAATTAAATACTTATATAATACAATACGATTTATATTGATAAGCAACAGCTTTAAAATAATTTTTTTTACTAAATGAACTATATTTGTTTTGTTTTGATCTGATTTTTATATGATTTTGATGTTAAATTGCCAAAAAGTAATTAATTTTAAAAAAAATGTCACATTTAAAATGCAAATTTTACACAAAAAATAATTTCATTTTAAGATACTTTCAATTTTTTAAAAAACAATATTGTAAAAGACTATACGATATATTGGAAAGGAATGACTCTAATCTGATTAAAATTATATACATTAGTAGAAAAATTCAATTTAAAATAAGAAATAAAAATACTAAAGAAGAACCACTACCCTAAAATGATCAAAATATCAAAAAAATATTATTATATTATTTTAACCGCATTACTTTTCTTAATATAAGTTCAAAATGTCATAGATCCAATTATATTACCTAGCATGTTATTTCAATTTTTTTTACAATAGGCGAAATCATTGCATTGATCGTAAAATCTTTAAACTGCTTTTTCTCGCCTTTTAATTTTTCGCGATGGACATATATTTAAAATTCTAGGGCCTTTTTTGTATTAAATATAAAGTTTTGTAATTTTTTCTGATTGTTTTGCATAACACGTTAGTCAACTATGTATGAAATAAGGATTTAGATAAATAGTTATTTTTTTTTAAAAAAAAATCCACAAAATTAGATATTACAATTTTTTCCCGTCTATCGTCATGTCTGAGAGAAAACAGTTTATACGACTATGAAGAACACTAGCAAACCTAAAACTATACTCCGAATTGTGAGAAACGCTTTTAAGAAATTGAGAACAAAATCGGTCCAGAAGCATATAAATTTATAAAACCAGAAGGAATTTTATATAGTGAAATATTTAATAATTGTTTATTTGAAGATAAAATTCTCTCTTGGAAAATATATTTAATGTGTATCCATTTATACGATGAATATAACTTTTTTGTATCTATTTCTAAAAATTACTCTCACAATATACTGCTCTTTTCCTTAAAGCATTAAAAGATAAAATACCCACCGCTATTTGCTACGAATAAGTTTACAAAACTAATTTCAATAATGTTAGTTTATCAGTAAAATTAATGAAGAGAAACTTTCTACCAAAGAAAGAATGCTTCCAGAATAATCCCTTATTTGGCGACTATTTTTCAACACTCGGCATATACAAGAACTTCTAAGTTGAGTTATGTCCAAGACGGGGCGAAAACCACTCTTTCTACTCAAACAAACGCCATGCTTTTATCTGTTCAGAGGCAGATGTTTCTCCTATATTGTTACGTTTCGCCTCTAACAATACTTCCACTTAATTAAATGGGCTCAAGGGAACACTTTCTGGAAGGAAGGATTGATCACAGATCAGGAATCGGAGATCTTAATTTATTCTGTATGTTATTAAACACTTCCAGGGATATTGGAGAGATGCCGTATATTACACTACTTAAGTGGAATTATCACACGATTCGATGAGATAGATAAATAAATTGTAGTTGCCGTGCTTAATACCACTGAACGTAATTGAGTTGTCCTCTACAAGAAAAAGGAGCTCATTAAGTTTAAATAATTCTTATTCTTAAAAAATTAAAAGCAATGAAAATCACAAATTTAATAATGAAGTATTTACTAAATGTATCTGATTATGTAAAGAAAATTACATTTATGTACAAAATCAGTTATGTAATAGTCAGTAGCTGTATTTATGTTTCTTATAGTAATGTATTTGCCTTTAAATCCATCTTGCAGAAAATCCATTGCATTCATAGCTTTTTAAAATTTGCAATGAATTTATAATTATAACATTTTATGTACTGAATAAACATAATTTCTAAATATAAATTTAATAAAATTTTAAGATATTTTTGACTTCATATGTTTCAAATGTTCCTTAATTTGTATACAAATACTGCACTACGCCTAAGCTAAACTGTGTGATTGTTTATTAGAAAAGAATTACGTTATAGTTACCTGTATAGGAAATAATATTTTTGTAATGTGGCAAACATTATCTTTATGGATAGAGTAAATTTTGTGGAGAGTGTATCAGACACTTAAAAAAATATTTTTTATAGAAATGGCACACTGTTTACAATGTGATCATAGAGGTGTAGTGGTTAGTATGTCTGACTGCGAGTATTGCTCATCCAAGTTCGATCCCCGGTAGCTTCGATTTGAGTAGATGATCATGGGATAATTCAATTCTTAGTACCTCCAGGATCGATAAATGAGTACCAAATTCGCTTGGGAAATTAACTGTCGGTCCATCCATTTAGCTTGGACGCTAGCTAGTAACTGCATCCCAGGTCCCAAAAGCTACAGAAACGGAGACAGGTATTGCCTGATGGGACTTCTTAGGTCAGAGGAGACTAAACCTTAACTAACATTGTTTACAATTTAAAATTTATTTAAGAGGCATTCTATTTATCAAATTTAACAAATGATACTTTTATGGAATCATAAAACCTCTTTCTAATTTTTAAAGCAAAATTAAACAATTCGAAACTTGAAGCATTTTTAAGGTTTCACTTAAAAGAAGAATGTAAAATTTGTAAAATTTTTTGTGCTGCAATGCTAGTGATTGCATAAAATATTTATCAGATATTTATTTTTTAAAGTTAAGTGTATATATGTTAGTTAAATGTAAATATATATCTGAAAACATTAATTTTCCAAACAAAATTTTCAAAACTTGCAAAATGTATTCAAAATTTTCCAATGATTAGAGAAGCAGTATGAAAATTCTTTATTACATAATCTAAAATACAATATCTAAGAAATGCATGCTATATCGAGTATTTTAAAATCAATGCATTTCTATCAGTTCAAGGGATAACTCAATCATAAGGATACGTAAAAGATATATGAATCATGACACTACGATTTGGTGTCGTGAAGAAGTTTAATATTATTAATAAAAAATAACATAGATATCTGGATGAAATTTATTCTGCTCATTAATTTATCCTTATGTACATATTGTTGAAAATTGCAACTGTTATTGATAATTTGTTTGGTTTCAGGAAGATTGAAGTAACATACAGTATGAAGAACACGGAGCTCAAAATCTGCTGGTTTTCACAATGATGGCCTTTGAAGGGCCAAGAACCTCTATAAGAAATATATAACTCTGGATGGTAACAGTGTAGCAAATAATTAAGGTTAGTAAAAAAATAAGTTTATATATTTTAATAATTTTAAATAATAATCAAAACGTTGTGATACCCCACGGTAATAATTAAAACTTCACAATACTGTGGGCTACTTCAATCTGTAGCTTTATGAAACCAAAACGATAAATTTGAATAGCTGTAATTTATAACATTATGTGTATAAGAATCAGTTGATATGTTGAATAAATTTAATCCAGACATCTCGGTTACTTAGTAATAATGAAAAAAATTTACAATACTCTTTCATGCCTAATAATTATAAAAAAAAAAAAAGAATGAATCAAAAACTACTAAACCAGAGCATTTCCGTATTCGACATTATTTCTAACACCAAAAACCGTTGGGTGAAATTCCTAATCTGAGAAATTTCCAGATGGGAAAGTCAGAAATTTCTAGCCTAACAAATACCGCGTTTCTATCTGCTGGGAAGCAGATGTTTCTCTTACAACTCACGAGATGTTTCGCCTTTAACAATACTTCCACTTAATTAAATGGGCCCTGGAGAACAATTTCTCGCTTGAAAGACAGATCACAGATCAAGGATCGGAGATCTTAATTTATTTTGTGAATTACCGTACATTTCCAGGGTTACCGAGAAGGCGCTAAATTATACACTACTTAATAGAATCTATCGTAGGTTTTGGTTATTTGGGTGGAATAAATTGGGTAGTCGTTCGTGGTCAGTGGAGATTTGCGTCACTTGTTTTAGAGACGTATCGTCGAACATTTTAACGATAGTTCTTCAGTCAAAATATTCAAAATCTCCATACTACATGGGTTTTGAGTTTCTGAAAATGTTGTGTTGTTCTAATCCTTGTAACTTGAAATAAAGAACAAACGCAAAGGAGGAAGATGCGAAATTTTAGGGTAAAACTTTTATCATATTTTCAAAATTTAGAAAAATGTATTTACAAAAGCACACACGCGCAGTTTTCATCAAAAATATAATATTTTAATATGCATTATATAAGGTTTTATTCTATCGATGCCAAATATAGTTCAGGACTAAAAATTAATTCACAAAAAGTAAAAAAACATAATAAGCATTTCTAAAAAAAGTATGTAATGCCAAGGCTTATTGCATAGCTTGGTTATTACTAAGGAATAACCAAGATATGCAGATAAAATTTCTTCTGCATATTAACTGAATCTTAGACATTGTTGTAAATTACAGCCGTTTATATTGATTTGTTTGGTTTCAGGAAGCCGTAGATTGAAGTGACTCGGAGAATTGTAAAGTTTTAATTATTATCCCGGGTACTGTAGAGTTTTAATTATTACTAAAATTATCGAGATAGAAACTTTAATTTTGAATTGTTATTCTTGAGGTTTCCTCTACATATAGTCTTCATACAGAATTATATATTTCCCCCAGCGTTTCTTGACCTTCCGAAGGCCCCCCCTTCCATCATCGTAACTCAATAGATTTAAATAACTCTCTTCTCTACACTATAGGTTACTTCAATTTATGACTTCCTGAAACCAAGCAAATTAACATTAACAGGTATCATTTATAATATTATAAACATAAGAATGGATTAATATACAGAATAAATTAGATCTAGACATATCGGTTATTTCTTAGCAAAAATTAATATTTTAAGAACCTCTGGACGTTACGCAATAATATTGATGAAATTTTTTTTAATGAATAAATTATTTTATTAATACAAATATTATAGAATGATTTTCTAAGTTTTGGAGCATAATTTATATTTTACTATTGATCTTTGCTTCGAACTAAATTTGTTTGCATAACATAGATTTTTATTAAAACTGTAAAACCATGTTATATGGAGATCACTTGTCTTTACGCTTTCATGTTGATTTTAAAGTGTAAATGGTTCTTATTCGTCAAGCAAAACTTTCCAAATTCAAGGTTATTCATGTGCATTTAAATGTTCTACAAAATATGATCTCTCTTTATTTTAAAAACATTTTATACGAAATGAAAGCTTTTGAAAAATCCCACTTCTACAATTACTTTGACTAAGAAAAGAGCATTTGGAAATTATTTTTCATCTTTACCCTACATTGCTTTCAGTTTCAGGTACAATCAACATTGATACCTGGAAAAGTGTAAGATATCAATATAAAACTAATGGAACTAAACATAACTGACATAAATCTATTCAGTAGCAATAAGATTATTCTTAAACGAGAATAACGAGCTAATTTGCTACCTTATGACTACCGTATATTTTTCCTGTCAGAAAGATAAAATTTAGAAAAAATTACTTTTAAATTATCTCGCAATTATTATCTCCACCATAAATTTGTCTCCTGTCTACAAACGTTAATTACTTCAAGGTATACATTTTTATCTCCAGTTCTGAAAATAATCAAATTAACTTTCTAAATCGATTTATTAAACTAATTTTCCACGGGTGAAAAAAAAATCTAATCTATGACCTTCATCTTTATTCGGTTAAGGCTAGAAAACCCTTTTGCTCAAAAATCGATGCTTTCTTTAACTAAGCTAAGATACTTTAGTTTCCGTAACTGTATTGATCGGTTTCGGTATAGAAGTATTCTGAAACTAAAAGATAACTACGTATTTAATTTGCTTAAGGGATATTAACACATCTCTAATCTTATCACTTCGGGCATTTCACGTTCTGTGAGTTATCGGAGTAATATCAGAAAATAGCATAATGGTGATTTCTATCATTAAATAAGAATGAAGCTTTGGTAATATTTAATTGCAAGTGAAATGACTCATTTACTTAAAATAACCTTGATGATGCGATTTTAGTTTATTGAATAGTTTGTACAATTAAGATAAAACACGCTAAATTCGTATCGGAATACTTTGGAATCATTTGAATAAAAAGACATAAAATGTATAGTAATTTGTTTAAATATAAAAGAATACGGATAGAGGATAAATGAAACGCTATGTAAATAAGGGAAACAATTCATTTTGAACAAAACAAAGCTTAATGGTATTAAGTACTTTGTTTAATAGAAATGAGATTAGACAATGTAATAATATTATATAAATAAAAAATAATGATAAAATGGGAATAGAAAATATGTAAAGGTATGAAATCTAGAAATACAATCGATTGCTTATTTTATTAGCGTCACACTTTGAAGCAACAAAGGCTATTGGTGACGGATCTCGTATTTTAAGCCATAGTCAAGTGAAGAGGATAACACGTGAGCTGGCATCTTCTTCTCCAAATTTCCAAATAACGCCCATGAGAGGATTTATAGCTTCAACAGATATAACGTCAGCCGCGTTTTACGACGGCTCTTTAGTGATATCGACTTTTAGGACTCGAACCCACGACTCGATGGATCATTGTCCATGATCACTAGGATATCGTGGGCACTCCATAAATACGATGATTCTAGAAACGAATATTGGGTACAAAAACATTAAACGACCAAAACTTCAATAACGAAGCATGCTATTTTCGGTAACAGTATGTATTGGACCTTTAGTAGAAATAATTTATTTCATTGAATATCTGAAATTAAATCTAATTCAAGTCGAAAACGTAATACTACACTTACGCTAAAACAATTTTCGAGTCATATAATTTTTGACAAATACTTATATTAGATATCACAGCGACAGAAAATATTTTTGCAACCTGTACACTTAAATGTTATTTCTGTATTTATTAAGTCATTTTAGAATTAATTACATCTTTCTGAAATTAATTCAGCAGCATTTATAAAAAATGATAACCAAACAATACATTTTTGCTTTACGCAATAGTTACAAAAGGGTATTTTCTTACAAATGTACATTTCTAATGTACCAGGTATGATTGACAATTTTTATAGATCCAATTTTATCATACTCTTACTTAAAATAACTGCTGAAATACTATTCAAAATTTCAAAACAATCCTCGTTTCAAAAAACGATATACTTCCCAAATTTAGGATTACAAAAAAAACAATATTCTTATATTGAATATCCTTTTCACACAGGATCATTATGTGGTATCTAAGTACAATTATATTGAAAGTCCTTATATGGGGTAGTAAAAAGGCTTACTGAGAGCAAACACTATAGGTATTGCTGCACAGTCCTTTGATTTCAATGAAAAACATTTTGTTGCCAATAGACCAATATATTTCTGTAGGGGAAAATTAAATCAAAACATGTCATATACAAATTTCTTCTTAACGCTATTTTTCTCTGAAATTCAAATTCGTAAATTCGTTCAAATTTATGCAGAATGCCAATCCAGATTTGTAAAAATTGTGTTAACATTTTTACAAATCTAGATTGGCATTCTGAATTTTTGGTATTATTTGTTTAAGATAACCAGATATTATTCGTGCATTTTAATAGCCCTAATAACTTCATAACGCGGATTATTGCTCCACATATTGTTTTCCATGGTACCAGAAATCTTACTGAATATTTCGTTTTTAATTAAATGATCTTCAACAAATATTCCTGATCATTTCTTTTATGAGAAAAGTTCAAGTTTTTAAGAATATTTATATATTATTTTCTGTTAATTTCTTACGTAAAGTTTCAAAATGTTAACTAGACATAATGCTTTAATCAACAAACATATTGAGAATACTTTTTGGCTTTAAATCTCTGAAGTTTTGGTATATACCTTCTTCTAATAAACTGAAGAATGTGCAAAAGCAGCTGTGAAAGATAGTAAAAGTAGCTTCATGGGATTTATAAAATTATGAAAGACAAATTTCAAAATTCATTTTTATCACTTCTCTCAGAAATGGTGTCTATACGAATAGTCATTATCTAAGGCAAACACAATTTGATAAACCAATTAATATTTTAAATTAGCAATCATTATAAAAACGCTAAATGTGTTTCGTTATAATATACACGTGACAAGTTTTATCACACTTATTAAAGTTATCAGCAAAACTATTTAATTTATTTTTTAATGTCATTAATCCACTTATTTAAATATTTCTCTGATGTTTATAGATGTCTCAACCATTGTTTCAACAATACATTTTTACAAAAGTAAATTTACATAATAATAATTAAATTCGTATATTAATTGGTAATTGTAACAATTGTATTAGGTCAAGAATTCCTCCGACTATACATCTAGATCAAGCTACTATTATCACAACGTAGCACATAAACATAGCAGTTTTATCAGCATTGAAAACGTTTATCACACAGATTAACTTCCAACACTTCAAAAAGTCTTATAAATCCACAAAGGTAAAAAGGAAGCCAGAAAAAAATGCTTCGATTCCCGATATTCAAAGAAACCTTATAATTACACTGTCTCAAAACGTTTTTAGTCGAAAAACGTAGTAGTAAAATCAGAAGAAATGCGAAACATTGTTTTAATAATGTTTAAATGAATAGTATTTTGAACATAAATCAGAAAATATTTTTTCCTGCCTTAAATTAATAGAGGAATAAACTTATAATTTATTCACTTCTTTTTTAAGATTTGAATGATGTAAAGGTTTTAGATAAAGTTTCTGGGTGATCAAACTTCAGTCCAAATAGTATCAAACGGACAATGACACTCATAAATAATTTCTAGAGGCAAAATGTTTTCAGGAGTTTATATGCTTTTCGTTATATGTAAGTCACACATTTATCCTTCCAGATAAAACTATAACTAGATTATATTTGTTGCGACAAGAAAAAAAGAAATATGACACACTTCTGCTAAAACATTTTATTTTTGGGGGCATACTAATCTTGATAAATTGTTGGTCAGTGCAAGCCGAATGCGAAGATTCTCTTTTATATGTTTCCTCCCAAAAATTGTATTTCTACGAGGTATATAGAATAAATGTAATGTAAGGGGGGAGAATTTAATATTTTGAAAGCGTTTGAATAAATCTGAAACTATTATCAATAACTGTAACACGTAATATTACATTTTTTTTTATTTTCTGTTAGAAAATTTAAGAGATCCATAAATTTGATTGAATAATTTCATTCTTAAGATAAGACAGCTTTCTCATTTAATTACATTTAAATTAAACTAACCAATAAAATAAAGAATTAAAACATCATTATAAAAATATGATTAAAATTAACTGCCTTGTAAAAGAAAGTTGTGGGTTTTATTATTTCTTAACTGGTGTTATTTAAGATAATAAACAAACATTCGATTTAATAGAAATTTACATGTAACATGGCCAACTGTGTTGATTACTTTTTCTTTTATTTGTTGTTGACAACGAAACGCGTGATCAGTTGATACTATAGTGATCAGGCAAAAAGATATTTATATATCTCTCACATTGCTAAAAACACTTTTGATTAGAAGACTCAAATAACCCCCAATATATCACATAAGTAGATCCTTTAAAAAACAAAACACAATGAAATCGAATGAAAATTTAATTGGAAATATTCCTCCTTTTAATATTGTAACAAGTAATTCTCACAATTAACACATACATTTTATAATTTCATTTATTTAATGAGGTCTAATAATTGTAGTTACAGAACTCTTGAAGAGATAGACTCACACAAGACGAAATCGGGACTAAAAATTTTTTTTTTTGCTGAACTAAATTGTTTCACAGACCCTCTGAGCTTGAGGCAAATACCAAACCAGACTAACGTAACATAAAAAATGTAAGATATGTAAGTTGCCATTGAAATTTTTGAAAAGCTAGATATTAGCTTACATCTAAATTGTCGCATTTTAATTTAAAACCATATTAAGTAATAATAGTGGAAGAAGATTATTTCTCTTCAGGAATTAGTTCAATTCACAACATCCATGTATTTTTTCAGCAGTGCTGAAGAATGCGTCTAAATATCAAAATAGAAAATTCCATTCACTTCAGTTTGTTTTGTATAATTGCAGATGCAACTTTGAAAAACTACTGTGGGTTCATTAAAGAAGCAAAATTTATTCTAAAAAGAATGCAAACTGACACAAAAGGAAATAAAACTTGAAATAAAAGCTAGAGAGACTCAAAACTTTATACAGGATTCATTTCTAACAAACCCACCCTAGTATATTTAAATAAAAAAGCGTTTCGTGGTGGTATAATCGTCAAAAGTTGAAAATTAGATATAATCAGAGGTTATTATGTATATAAAAAACTCAGAGAAATTCATATTAAATTAAATATATTTAAGGGTTTTCAAACCTTCGTATAAGATGATTCTGCCATTTTCAAAGTAAAATACATGTTGTAGTTTTAGTCTTCACTCCCAAATACAATAAATTTTAAGAAGATTGTGATGATAGGATATTCGCGATTTTCTCTTCAATAAACCCTTGTGACTTTTTGTAATTTGAATTGAATACAATTACAACGCATCGACAACCAAATGAAACTTGATTAGCTAAATTAGATGAAGATAAGAATTGTAATGAACTGAATTAGAGATAGTGATATAAAAGTGAAATAGAACTGAAAGAGGACAGGAAAT
Source organism: Nephila pilipes (assembly GCA_019974015.1). NCBI lineage: Eukaryota > Metazoa > Arthropoda > Arachnida > Araneae > Nephilidae > Nephila > Nephila pilipes. The sequence goes on from BMAW01068446.1 coordinate 534,525, forward strand.
GCAAGAAAGAGGATAACGAAAAGTTCATAGATGTAGAATGGAGTAAATGGAAGCGAACCGTGATCAGAATAATAGGAGTTTAATCTGCTATTATCGAGAAGTGCTTGAATCGGCTATTGATAAGATAATCAAAATAAGATATCAGTGATTTGATAAGCTTATTTATTATTAGAATATAAGCTAGAATTAACTGAATTCAGAGGGATTCGATATATATATATATATATATATATATATATGAATTAACTATTGAAGGAATTACGTCATAAGATTGTAGGGTTATTTGATATCACCTAAACCTTTTGTGCAGAGCAAACAAACGTTTTGCACCAGCTGAGATGTTGTACGAATCAATTGACGATTATGTATCAAAATATCGAAGCTCGTTGTCAATATACTTTTAGTACATTGACATTAAACCAGAAAACACTTTTTCGCTCTAATCCCAGTTAAATTGATTATATATGCCGCATTGTGCAGACCTGATGCTGAGCTAATTGATTATACGTCGTCCTGTGTAAGTCAATATCAAGCTAAGCTAATTGGATCAACATTTAACAATTCGTAATCGAATTTATTTTCAATCCAAAATGAATTCCGAACAACTGGGATAATGTCCCCATTTAATGCTATTGCATAAACTAATAATTGATTATGAATTGCTTTTCATTCTGCATTTAAAGCAAGTTAAAAGCTGATTAAAATGGGAAGATGTTCGACTTGAATAATTCATTTCTCATCATTATTTATAATCTCTGAAAATCACTGGGAGCTAATAAATCTTTTAAGCGTTCAAGTAAGAATGCAAAACTTGAGAGATTTAGAAGAATAAAGATGTAATCCCGGAACGAAAGTCAGAATTCATTCCAGTGCCAAGTTATAAATCACATGCGAAGATGAAAGTAATCTTTCTTGCAATATTTCATTTCGCCGCTGCAATCGCATGTAAGTGCTTCTAAATTTGACCGCAGAGATTATATCACAAAATTGATTTTTGGACAACTTTCTCTTAACTTTAGAGAATAATTTTGGAAGGAATGAATGTAAAAAGAAATAACACCAAGAGGAGAAAAAGTGTAAGAAAGAATTCGAGAAACGTATTACAAATCAAGCAATAAAAATTAGAGTTTAATGTGAAATTTACTTAAGGAATATTGCTTACCAGAAAAAAAAACACTTTATAAATCATTTATTTCTTAATAACGTAAGAATTCATTCAATTCAACATACATTATGAAGAAGACTAAGCAGAAAAAGAATCATTTTTACTAAGTATTTAAAATATTTTTAAACTGTACTAAAATACTGATAACCTGTATTTATATTTTACTGTAATGTTAAAAAAAAAGGAAGAGTTTCCAGTTCTTAAAAATAACAAAAAACAAGTAGGAAGAAAAGTGTTACAGCTAGGAAGATGGTTGAAAAAGTATTTGCTTTTGATGGTTTCAAAAGTATCTGTTTTGGCGGAAGCTGGAGTTAGCATTGTTTGCTGCCATCTATTAAACGACGCTTAAGCAAATTTGTCACTAATTTATAAGTTAATTTTTATTTAGCGGTTATTTGCTATCAAATCAATTGTGATTGCTTTGAGTTGTCACCATCTATGAAACCTGGATTCTTTATTGTACACTGGAAAATAAATAATAATCGAAACGATGGGTAGCTTACGGTGAATCTACTCCAAAAGTGGAGAAGACGGTCTCATGGGTTGAAATGTTATGTTGACGCTTTTTAGGGATACAGAGGGTGTCCTATTCATTGACTTCTCGAAAAAAAAAAGAAAAATAACAATCAATGGACAAAATTCCATTTCAAATACTAGATAACCTATTTCTAACATGGGTACTTTTTGAACAGCCTTCAACTAATAATCGAGAAAGATCATTAATTCTCAATAATATTTCACCCATACTGTAACTAATGCGCTGCGAATTCGAGTCTTGTTTTAACTGAAGATTTACTTACGAGTAAAATGTTTTCGTTTTAATAAATGTCGTTTTAGAGTTAGTTATGCAAGAGGCATGATGATGAGCAAAATGACGAGCTTCGTAAATTCATACCTTGATTATGTGACAAAATTATCTATTGATATTAAGGCGAATCAGCCCTTTTATTCCGCATACTGAGCCTTCAATGAAACCAAGTTTCGTACCCATGACTAGACTCAAATGTTATCCGAAATGATCGTAAGGTGTCGACTTGGCCAAAAGAAAGACAAAGAAATGTTAATTGAGAGGCAATTTGGCTATGTTAAGCAAACAACAATAAATTCCGCACAAAATTCAAAATAAATAATAGGAATGAATTTCATATTAGTTAATGTAGTTTTAAAATAGAGAGCTCCTCAGTAATGCAATGAACTGAAAATATTACAAAAGAAATTATTAAAAAGATTGATAAAATAAACTTTTAACTATAAATAATATTATCCACAAGAAAATATTCTTTTTCTAAATCTTCCCAGACGAGACTGTGATTACTTACGCTAATGTAAATGTTATGTTCATGTAAATATTTTTGCTCATTATGCATATTCTCATTCCGCCTGGCTTTTGAGCGTCTTGTTGATGCAAACGCTAATTACGGTTCGTTGGAAGAGTCCCGATGCAGCAAATTGGTCTCTCAATTATGCGATAATTCTTATTTTTCTACAACAAAAATTTTGGTAAATTGTTTCCGTATGTCAAAAAAGACAAAGTTGCCGAAGATTTCTGAAGTAATCAAACTATTTAATTGCAATTAAAGTGATTTTAATTTCTTTATAATATTGTTTTGTGTGTTTTATTTTGATGGTTGATTAATAATTTCCCAAAAATTTTTTTATCAATTAGTCTTAGTAAGATTTTCATATATCGAACATAGGTGTAATTTTTTAAATTACGGATTTTTTTGATAATTTTTAATTATTTACATGTTTCATATGTAATTTTTAATATTCTGTTATTTTATATTTTCAATAATTTAATAAGTTTTTTTACATTATAATGCTTTGTATGCTTTAAATTGCCGATAATCTCTTTGTAATAGTTTTAATTGTAATAATTTAAACTTTGGTTTTTATAAGCTGAAATTTTTAATTTATTAGGGATTCATATAAATTTTAAATAATGTCTGTTTAGTACATATACGCACGCGTACGCGCGCGCGCGCGCACACACACACACACACACACACACACACGTATATATATAGTGAGTCTGAGGTCTTCTCTTCTCCTGCCTCTAATTTTGCGCAAGACATGCTATTAAAATGAACTTGTAATCCAATCTGCGGCTGATCATGGTTGTTCAGAAATGTGGTACACCATTCAGTATTGTCTTGATAATTTGATTGGCGCAAAATTAGAAGTTTTGTTTTCAGCACTCTCGTATATCTATGCAAGGTTGTTATTTTAGTATTAACTATTTAAACAGAGAGTCTCTGGTTATAGAATCTGATATGAAGTGTGGAAATATAGACAGATTAGAACTAAAAATCAGTGTTACAAAGATAATGTCAGAGAAAAATAAAGTTCGCAGACTTGGAGATATCACTTGGTAAAAAATGGATTTAAAAACAAAAGGAGTGTAAAGCTAATTCTTGAAAATGGGATTTCTCTTATCATAGAAGACTGGAAAACATTGATAGTAAATTATGTGAATTTTTTTTAATTTGAAATTTATATGTATATATAAATTTCACATTATATATAAATACCGTATATATATGTATATATGTAAATATCGTAAAATGAAAATAAAATAAATATTTACCAATTTCTTTCTAACACTAATACTTCCATGAGGAGACTACTAATGTGAATCATCTGGAGAAATCAAATTAGAGTACATAAGTCTCGTATATTTAACATTTTATATTGAAAAGTGGTCTGAGATGATATTTTGTGGTTGTATGAAAACTATGTTGACTATAAAAATCGAAAATAAATATAAGCATATTCTGTCAGTTTTTCCTGCAAGCTTTCACATATAACAAATAAACCAGTTTTACAGAACGGTACGGGAAGTATTCTCTCAACCTGTTATATCTTTAAATTAAACTTTTCATGGGATACATTGATTGGTTGATTTGTTGTTGTAACGTTGTACTTAGAAGCAAATGAAAGCTATTGGGGAAGGATCTCATAATATTAAACGTCGTTGAAGTGACGAAGATGACAACTGAGCTGGAACCCACTCTCTAATCTCCCATACCATCCCAATGAGGAAGCACTGAGCCTCAATCGCTGCCACTAGGATATGCGAATAAAGTAACTGTATATGAAAAATTGAACAAAACTTTTCATTTCAAAAGAAATCATTACTATAAACAGTATATTTGGTTGCAAATAAACGACAAATTTCGGGATATTTATTACAAATAGTATTCTATTTTCGATCCTGAAATATATGATTTAGGATTATTGTATTTTCTTTGATCCTTTGTAACGATGAAGTAGATTGGACATATCCATTCCGTGATCGAACTATTGGAATATGTTATTTTATTAATCAGGTTTTGCATAAAATTATTTACAGAGTTAAGATCACACACACAAAAAAAAAAGGTGTTTGAAAATAGTCATGACTACGTGTTATGAAAAAGTTTTTATGAAATATATGCAATAATTCATAAAATTGTAATCGTTGGTGTATTTTTTTCATTGATTATGCATAAATTAAGAATAAAAATAATTTTTGTATATATATATATATATATATATATATATATATATATATATATATATGCTCCTTTTGAAAAATAGAACACAATTTATCAAGTAATTTTTAACAAGCCCCTGAGCAAAAAATTCTATTTTTTGAAAATGAATAGAAATAACAAATTATAATTTTAAATCTGATTGAAATTATTTATTGAGTTGTTTTACGAAAATGAACATATATACATAGTGATTAGACTGGTAACATTTCAGTATAAAATAATATTTATTTATCTTCATATGATAGAATACGATAAGTATAAAAGTCGAAAAAATAATATTCTACAAATTCTATAACTGACAAAGGAAGTGATAAGATAAAACTTGAAGGTTTTAGAATCTGTGAGGCTGTTAGAATTTTATTTTCCAGTCGTACATTCACTTTTTTACTTCCCGTAACTTTTCATTGATCACATTATCAGTACTCAAGGGTGTAGTAAACTTTCCGCGTCATAAAATAAACGTTACGTTGAAACGTCAAATTATAAATTTCTTTCTATATAAATTACAGAAATATCACATGTATTAATTTTGTTAAAGCTACAATTATAGTTGTTATAAGGATTTTATAGTATATTAGATTAAATTTAAAAATATATTCCTGATTTTTTAATACCTAATATCATAAAATTGAAAATTATATAAGAAATATCTTAATTTTTTGCGAATTGCATAAACTCCATCTTTTTCAAACTTTAAAAATAAATTCAAATTTGAAAAAAGTACATTTAACGTTGAAATGTCAAAGTGTGGCTGAAATATTTTAAGACTTAGCTCATAAATAAAACAAAAGGTCATTAAATTAATTTTTAATATCAATTATTCTACAAATGACTCTTCTAAGCTTTTTATTGGTTGGCGCGATTCCCTAGTCGCTATTAACCCTGTTGAAAGCTTCAGTTGAAGAGCCTCATAGTTCCTCCGAAATGTTATCTTGAATCTTCCTGATATAGTTAAATTGTTGCCCGTTCAATTTCAATTTCAGATTTGTAAATAAAATTCAATCTGTCAATGCCAAGTCCAAAGAGTGCAAGGTATAGTTTTGCGCAGTGGCATTTTTTAAGTCAAAAACTTTCGAATAACACATGCATTGTGCCGTGCATTATAAATTAGATTTGGTTTGCGTTCAAGTCCAAATACATTTGTAAGATGCATTTAAACAACCGAAAACATCAATCACTATTGGCTCCACAGGAACTTATTCCAAGTTGTGACGCTGGGCTTTTCGCGAGTTTCTATTCACTAACCTTGAGGAATTTTTGGGAATTTCATATGTATAAAATAAAAACTTCTAGTTAACCCAAACGAAACGTGATGAAGTAAATTAGATGAAGATCAGAAACGTAATGAATTAAATTAGAGATAGCAATACAGAATAAAGTAGAATTGGAAAAAAAAGAAGGGAGAAAGAGAAAAAAACAAGCTGATAGATACGTGTATATTGAATTGAATCATCGTAATTGATCCCTTGAATTGAAAGTAGTTAGAAGAAATTCCTTTCGACTTATTGACTATTTAATTATTTTCAACTTCTTAACTATTTAATTAGACGTTAAGCTAATTATTAAAATCATACGTCACAAAGTGAGTTATATCTTTGCAGTAAAAAAAAACCCTTCTAACATTCTCTCCGACTGAAATTTTTTGAAGCGACATTTCTTCGCCTTTACAGATTTTTTGAAATAAGTAATAAGCGTTTTAAGTAAGTTTTTTAGCAGATTTCAAACATTAAAAAACAAAACTTTCTGTACCAAATATGACTCAATTATAACTGCAAGCATCAGGACACGCAAAACACTGTTTTTTAATGAAATCCCAGCACAAACTGATGCAACTTGTCAATCCTCGGACGTTACGTTTCTGCTTGCCGCACACAGATCATGTTCCATACACAATTACTATTACACCAGTCTTAAAATTTCCTAACCCCTCTGTGTACTTGCACTTTATTACGTACATCTGTTGAATTGTAATAGTTATGGAATCTTACACTACTTGGAATGGCTTTTAAATTCACAAATGAATGGTATTGTTACAAGCATTCGTATAAATATTTAAATTGAATTTTATATATTAAACTTCAAATAACTAATTCATTAGTCACGTGAATTTGAAATCTTTAAAAATATTGAATAATATATTTATACCTGTAAAAGTTGAAAACACATCAAGTGCTTAAAGTATTTCCAAAATATCTTTATATCCATAATTCGCATATATATATTCTCAATTTTATATTCATTTAAAATTTTCATTTTCTATAAATTCATTAGAATTTACTTCATCAGCTTTAATTTGATTTATCTCTAAAATTTATGTGTTTTTTAATTTGTCAAACATAGTTAATAATATATTTTTCCACGTTTATTAAATTTTCTGTGTTTGTATTCCTTTTATATTTATACTTGCATTTTTGATAGACAATTATAAAAACTTTTACGATAAGCTTGCATTTATAATACTTTTACATAATAATATATAGTTAGTATTATTCCTTTAAATTATTACCTTACTTAGTGTATAGTATTATGTTATGCTTTTCATATTTTTTTCATAGATTATTTCTGCATATTTTTATTATAAATGTAATTTTTCTAAATTTTCAATAGCGAGTTTTGTGGTTAACTTTTAATTATTTTAGCATCTTAAAGATTTAAATATTTAATATTTTACTATGATTTTTATTTCTTTTTATTTCTTACTGGATTTAATATTTTTGATTGTTGTAATATATATATATATATATATATATATATATATATATATATATATATATATATATATATTAGCCTAGGAAACTAGAAACAATTTAACATTCGTTTAGTCTTAATTTAAGCAGCTTAAAGACAGAATTAATCCGTTCCAATTTAATTAAGTGAATTAGCGAAACAAAATACAACGATCGAACTAATTTAATTCTGAATTACTTGAGAAAAACTGCCGTTTGAATACTTTTCCCGATTCTTGATCCAAGAACTAAATGCAAGTTTTAACATTCGAACTTGAATGAATTTTTGTCATTAAAATTTTTGTAAATAAATTGCTATTCACTTAACTATTGTTGTAAAATAATTATTATGCAACAAATAAAATATTGTAAAAAAATATTATATGTCTAATTTTATACAAGTAATATTAGGCACATTTTGCATTATACACCTAATAGTATATAATGAATGTTATGCATTTAAAATATGATATAATAAATGTAAAATTTCCTGAGATGTGTAACAAAAAATGTATGAGTTGTTATATATATTTATCTGACAGAAATACTAAAATAATAGAACAATGTTAACATCATTTAATTTTAAATGCCTTGTTTATATTTAATGAAATTAACTTATAATTAAAGTTTCATTTGATTTAAATATGGTTATTAAAATAAGATAAATCATATGGATGTGTAAGAACACACTATAATATGGACCAAATAATAAGACAGCTAAAATCTAAGAGAAGTTTGCACATTTACAAAAAACAACTTTTTTAGACATCTAAGGGACTATTGTTTTAGGTAATGTACGAATTGGTCTCCCGACCACTTTTTAATTATAAGTGTGAACTGAAAAGATTATTGTCTATTTTAATTAATTATCATTTGCCTTAATTCTAATATTTAATTGAATAATTATTTGATCATTTCTTAATTCTGATATTGACTTAATTAATTTAATAATTATTCAATTAATTTTTTAAAAAGTTAATTCCTTTGCGGTTAAATCTGTTCTTCGAAAAAATTAGCAGAGAATTTTTTTTAATGTTTTGAATAAGAATATTAAGTTTCTTTACCAACAAAAAATTAAATAAAATAATTTTAAATTCCTTTAATCATGAAAATTATTTAAATGTTGATTTCCATCGACCGACAAAAGTATTGTTCAAAATCATTTTCTGTATTTGGACAATAAAGAACTGGATCATAAGTAATTACGGAAAAAATGGCCAACGCGCAAAACCTGAAAATGGAAATGTTAACTTATATTTATGTCTCGTACATTTTTGTTTTGGGTGAATAGAGAATGAATTCAGTTTTTTAATAATTATAATTTATTTCGTTTGATTTTAAAGAAAAGATCATGTGAATGTTTTAAAAACTATTTCGATTCTTTTTTTTATTTGCCCACTGTCCTCATCATGTTTTGGAAACTTTTAAAAAGAAAAATTAATTTTACTACTATTTTATAGTATGGTAATTTTGTACTGGAAATTAAATAATTCAGTTAAACATTTGCACGACAGGTTTGTATAATATTAAGTATACTGAATACCAAATAATATTTTAAATATATCGTTTTCTAAAAACTATACCAGATTTCTATAAAATATTTGGACAAAACGAACTGTATTATTTTCTTATAAATCATTCGTAAATATATAAATTAAAAAGGAGCTGTTTTTCAAAGTACAGGTAGGCTTAAAATTACTTACAAGATAAATATAGTACTTAAAAGAAAAGAAATTTAGAGTAAAATATTACTAAAACTATAAAATAATTTATAGTATTTTTAATTGAACAGGATATGTTGAAAAAAATATCAATACTTTTAATTCTATTCTTATTGTAAGATAATAACAATTTCTTAAAGATTTATTTTTAAAAGAAGTAATAAATAATTGACATGGAATTAAATTTTACTTTTAATATTTCTTGTTGAAGTATTGCACAAATTATTGTCAGTTCTAAATTAAATTTTTTTCACAAGTATCAAAAGAAAATCGGAAATTATTTTATCGACTTTAAATACCTTTAAAATGTATGAAAAGTTAAAAGGAGTATTTTTATATAACATACGAAACTGTCTTTGTTTTACGTTACACATTACTGAACCACATTTTGATTATTAATTCACATTTAAAAATATAGTAAAATACTTTTAATCCTGAAAGTATAATTAAAAAATATACTGGTGTATGTAAATGGTAAATGTTAAGAAACAAGATATTTATTACAAATGTAAGTGATACGTACTTAAGACAGTACTGCAATTTCAGTTTCATATTAAATTTAGACTCCTAAAGAAACACGCAAAATCCTTGAATAAATAATAGAAATAACCACGGTATATTGTATCACAATTCTTATTTCTATCCAACATCATAACATAAAAATAACTATTTGACGGAACTCAAACAAGAAAACTAATAAAACACTTATTTTGAGTGGGATATGACAAGTATGGGAAAAGTATTGTATGTTTCCCAAAGGTGTCATAGAAACTAGAAACATCTTAATTAAAAAGAAATCTTGGTTGATGTAGTATTAAAGAAATTGTTACGATACAATTTGTGTGCTATTATATTTTTTGACATATGTATGTGAAGAAAGTGGCATTATGTCGATAGGTATACATATAAAGATAGAAAAAAAAATCTAATTTCCAATCTTAGATAGAGTTAGATATTTCTATTAGATTCAAAGATATGATATTTGAGGACGAATATTTAAAAGAATTGCATGTTAGATTCACGCTTGGAAAAAAAAAAGAAAATGTTAAAGTGTTAAAATAATTTAACGTATTCTTTCTTTTTTTTCCTTTGCTATTTTATTAAAATTTACGGTGAATTATTTGGCGATAAATCATTATTAAAATAATCGATATTAAAATAATCAATATTAAAATAATCGATATTAAAATAATCGATATTAAAATAATAATAATTCAAATCAATATTAAAATAATAATTCAAATCAATATTAAAATAATAATTCAAATCAATATTAAAATAAAAATTCAAATCAATTTTAAAATAATAATTCAAAATCTAACACCCAACAGCTTGGGTAAATGCTAATTACATAAATACGAGAAACGAACTAAGAAATATTATCACGTAACTAGAGTTATTTTAAAGACCGAAATAAGAATGTTTTATTATACAGCGGTACCTCGTTCAACAACGACTGTAGTTAACGACGAGTTCCTGTGAACTAAAAAAAAAAAATATCTTGGGTAACGAAGCATAGTATCGACGCCAATTGTTGGAAGATTGTAAAGAATCTACGAAGACGTTTCTCTGCAAAGTTACTATTATAAAGGCAGAGAAGCATTTAAAGAGATTTCTTCAAAAATCAAGGAAAGTTTTAAGAGATGACCCTTCAACCTCAGCGACAAATTTGACGGCCATTTTAGCGACTTGGCCAGAAATTTTGTGATTTCAGCGACAAAATATCTCTCAAAAATGCAGAAGTCGATATCTCTATTAGGCCGAAAGTAAAGGAATTTTCCGAGTTATGGCACACCTGGATGGAATACTATAAAAACGGAGGTTTGTGAAACCAGAGGGAATAGGTTGGGAACTGGCCGAGGGAAGCTTTAGGAATCGACCGAATGAGAAACGGCCTGTATCTGTCGAGAATTCCGGTAGCTGTTGGAGTCCGTGCAAAGTATTATTTCGGAGATTTGTAAGTAATGCGACTTTATAAGCTGGTGAGCTGAACCTAAAGAACTATTACTGTTATTACAAGTACTGGTTTGTACTTGTATTATTGATCAGCGTACGTACTGTATTTGTTGTTGTTTCATTAATTTGTAAAATTAATTTGCTAGCTGATTGTGCTATTAATCTGCCCAAGTTTTATGTATTTGGTGTATTTACTTGTATTTGGTTTTTTATGTTAGTGAATAAAACGTCATTTGACATTATCCTCTGTGTTGGACTGATTTTACTCTTACACCCACACGAGTCGGTGGAATTTTGTAACGCGAATTTCACTGAAACATGACCCTCCTAGAATAGAAATATACCCGATTATAGCCCTAGATCCCCAAAAGTTTTTATGAAAATAGCATTTAAATTTTTCAAAATATTCGTCCTAAAATCCATTATATTTTCATTGCAAACAATTTATATAAAATGGCCTATTATTATACTTAAGGGAAATCAAGCCTTGAATAAAGACGATTTTGGTTTGCGACGGTAATTCTGTAAGGGATTACCGTCGTTAACCAAGGTACCACTGTACTAAAATGAATCCATGAATTAATTTTGAAACACTTTATCGGAATGTACTGAAGTACTATTAACACTGAGTGAAAAACAATAGAAATCTATCTGTAATATGCTAAATAAAGTACTAATAATGAAAGAATGTGTATTAATGTACCATATTGAAAAAATAGATTACAGATACTTCATTATTATGAAATAAGCATTTGTATGTAAAATCTATAGATATCCAACTATTTTTGTGGGAAGAGAAATATACGCAGGTAGAAAAATTGTTCTTCTAAGAAAAGGGGAGAAAAGAGTGTAAAGGAGAAAGCAATATTTTACTTTTTACGCAATTGAAATAATACTCCAAACGCATACATTCAAAACAACATTGGGAAATTTAAGAATGGAGATTTTTGTTTAATACCTTTATAAATCTGACGTCTTTGTAAATTCACTTAAATTGGGGGAAACAATGAGAAATATTTCTTTATTTCCTTTACAAACATTTTGAAAAGAATTATTAATTAGATGACTTTGTTTGTCAAAAGTAACAGTATTTGTTTGTACACAAAAATCGAAAATATTTTAAATATATGAGAATAGAAACTTGAATTTTTCAAAATTAATCAAAATTGGGAAATTTTCTTCAATTTATATACCAAACACTTTAAGCGAAATCAATTTAACCACTTATACTTCTGATAAAAGTTGCAGCGTGTGTTTGCACAGATCATTCACAATGATTCACCACAATTCAGTATTTTGCGTAGACAATTTCTAATCCCTTATATAACTACTTTATTTAACATCATTTTATGCATAATTTGAGCCCTGCATCACGAATATGAACCGTATCCTCCATAAGTGTTACTGCACATTCCATGAGTGATTATCCAGCGGAGACTGCGAAGCAAACTTTGAAAAGATTTGCCACATTTAATTACAGTAATTACCACAGAAAGTAAATAACTTAAGGCGGAGGAAGATTGCAACGGAAATTTGGGTGTGTTGAATATTTAATGTTTAGGTGTGGTTGCATAAAAATGAGAGATTGTGAGGTGTGTAGAACCGTGGAAATAAATATAAACTCCTTCAATGCTATATTTGAAAAACATCAAGGTGGAAAACTTTACATTATGAATTCACAGAACAGTGAATTGAGACTGATTTTCCATAAGGAATAAAATACGACATTCACGAAACTAGGGGGAAATCATTTTGGGTGCAACCCTTTACCAGTTTAGAAAACAGAATAATTAAAGTGATCGAATCTGATATGTTTATGGTAAACATTTGCTATATTTGGAAGTTTTAAACGCTAGAACACGTTTGAGCGCTATAACATCTCACAAAATTATACATTAATGCAGATATATTTTCTTTAGAAAACGCACATTTACTCAGAAACTTAATATGGTAAGGTACATTCTTCAATTTTACAAAATTTTGAAATGAATATATTAATAAAATGTACATTTTTGGAATCTATCTGCTATACAAAATTTTTTCTTGGTAAAAAACAATATATATACAAAGATTAATTCCTACTTTGTTCATATGTGAAATAATATCTACGTATATAAATGAAAAAAATATGCTGGATTAGATTTTTTATGAATAAGAGAATTATTTTTTTTCAGGAAATATTTTTTGAGTAAAGACATGATTTTAGAGACATATTTGCATTTAGGTAATTTTTTCTAAAAAGATATTCCTTAAATATAAAAGATATTTTACCCCTCATATATAAAATAATATACAAAAATAGTGAACTAACTTTTTAAATTGATATCACTGTATATCTCTTTGTAAAATGGTTCAATTTCGTATCAATGAAAATTTTAATTTCTTTTATATAAAAAAAAAGCTTTTTTCAATTTAGATATTACTTAGAGAACAAAAACTTTAGTTCACTAGTGCATCTAGATTTTTTTTTATCGAAGCATAGCACATTATATTCGTATAATGTAATAGTTTTTAATAGTACCTAAATACAAATATGTCTCAAAAATTCTATCCATATTCAACTAAGGTGGGGAAAAAATTCTTTGAGTAAAAATGACTTTTGTAGTTGTATAGAATGATAAAAACACCATTATTGGGTGCAAAAACAATCAAAGCTCTACTAATAATTTTAAAATATATATGTAACAAAAACTAGGAGTCTTAAATACAGTATTACACCTTTCCTCACTTGTACTGGTACCTTTAAACAATTTCTGTTTTACGGTGTAACTTTATAATAGAAATCTTGTCAGAGAAAAATTCGTTTTAAAATAACTGAGGAAAGTACATAAAAAGATGATTGGATTTATTATGGCTGTTTTTCAAATTGTACTACTTGACTATAACAATTCCTCTTCCAACATTCCCTTCACTCAAAAAAATGATAAACATTTATTTTGTATTTCTTTTCGGAATAAAACCACTTACAAAATCTTTTAAAATACAATCCCGCCTCAAAAATAAAAGAGAGGGAAACTAATTTCGTAGCATAGGACAAAACGAATCCGAGCAATACATCAAATTTTAACAAAGTAGGAATTACTAGACATTTCTTCAATTAGGTAAAGCAAATATAAAAATGCTCATTTCTATAAATAGAATTTCTAGAATGAACGAAACAAGCATCATAACCAATAGAAAAAGTGTCCAAATACCCGCTGAAGGGGGGAAACAGCAATTTTGGCAGCAATTTCTAGAAAAAAGATTTGGTTTGTAACAATAAGCAAGATTGAGTACTAAAAAGAAGAACTGTAAGAGTTAGTTTTATGATATTCTGTCCGCTTTAAGTCACAAAAGAATGAATGGGGATAATAATCCTTTTTCGATTCTTTTTTTTTTTAAAGTTAAAAGAGAAAAATGGAAAAATAAGAGTCAGTCACAAAACGCTTTATTCTATTATATATATCGTAGAAAGAATGCTCGTTGTTGAATCTGCTATTCAACTAACTGTTGATTGAATTCAGTAATACGAATACTGTTCTGGTTTTTTTGAATGAATTTTTGATCGTATAATACTTTATTTATTTCAGAGATTTCAATAACATAATTGACTTTTGTAAATAAGAATACACTGTTTGGTAAAATATCAAAGTGCTGTTTCATTGATAAATAAAAAATTCATTCAAATATTGAAAGTAGCTTTGCGTCGTATTCCCTTCTTTATTTAATGTTTTAGACATTTTAAATTTTAATTATGTAATCAATAAGTACAAAACTCCAATTGAAGGTACGTAAGAATAAAAGACTTTATTAACTACCAAAGAATAAATGAGGTAACTCTCTCTCGAATCCCTCTGAAATAGATCGATATATTCTAATAATAAAGCTTTAGTTCACCAAATCATTCATTCCGATTCAAGCACTTCTCGATTATAGCTGATTTGAATCTTATTTACAGAGGAGTCACTTCTACCCAAACGAGTAATTTCGATGATTAAATCCAGTTTACAAATATCTAACAGCTTGTCGTTATCTTCTATCTCCCTTCTTTTCCTTTCAATTCCATTTCATTAGTATATCATTATCTCTAATTCGATTTTCTACATTTCTTATCTTCAAACAATTTACTAAATCACTTCATTTTGATTGGAAAGAAATTAAAATTCTATGGATTTCATATACCCAAAAGTCTTCGAGGTTAGTGAAGTAAAAATCGTGAACAGTCCAAAGTTAGGGGAGGGAGTTCTGTGTGTGTTCCTTTTGAAATACTAATTTCTGAGGATTTCTTGTAATTATATAATTCTAGATATTTTGTCCTTTGTTGCTAAATATGTATGTGCATTCATTGGTTGGTTACATAGGAGAATTGGTAAAAGGTTATCTGATATTATTTATAAGAAAATACTATATTTGTAAGTAGGAAATATTTAGTTGAGAGAATGAAGTTCTCTCATAACAGTCTTATGTTTCCTCTTCCTTCTTTATGAATTCAAATGAATAGATGTTTATGAAAATGACTGTGATGGCTCAAAAAAAATGTAACACTCTTATTTGAAGAATAACTATGAATAAAATGAGTCAATTTTGTTAATGCTTCAATATTTGATTTGGGGAATAGCAAGCCTACATTAATAAATTTCCTAATCAATAAATTTACGTTTTTCATTGAAAATTAATGAAATTGCTAAAAAGGAATTTCGTTTATTAGAGAAAAGTAATTATAAATGGCACGCGAAATTATTTTATTACCTTTCGAATATTGGATCAGATAAGAATTTTCTCATTTATTTTTCTCGCTAACTGCATTCAGCATTAATTTATCAAAAAAAAAAAAAAAAAAAAAAAAACACGTGTTCAAAGAAAAAGATTAAGTCAGAATAAATCTCTAAGAATCTTCCTGAAAATTAGAAAAGACAAAGAAGTCTATTTTTATTCTTCAAATTAATTCCCAAGCTCTCGTTAGTTATCTTCTAAACATTTTAGATAAAAAATTTAGGGTTTTCTTATTGATAAACAGAAATCATTCGGCCACAGAAAAACTTGACGGTATATCCTTTTGAAAAAAATATTCGAAATGTCTTCCTTATACTTAAGTTCTTCTACTCCTGATTCTTTCAATATATTATAAAAATATTCTTTGCTTATATATTATATACTAAGGAAAATTCTTTACATGGATTTTGCCAAGAAATACTACAATCAGTTGACTTTCTTCTGATTCATAAAGTAACTAGCATCTTTAAATGCTTTTATTTACTGAAATTCAACTAGAGAATAAATACAGTGTATATTAAAAATTTTATACACCTATTCTTGCCAATTAGTTTTTTTCCACACTTATTACAACTAGTGTTAAATAAATTCGAATGTCATTATATATATAAATAGAGAGAGAGAGCTATATAAATATATATATATATATAAAGAGATTGAGATATAAATTCATTTACTTTTCGGAAAAGGAAGCTATATTTTCAACATATACTCATTTCACTTCATTACACTCACAAATAATAAGAAACATTTCCTTATCTTGTGTAACGAAATACAATGTATTACTTTGTCTTTTCTTTTTAATCGATGGTATTATTTCAAGGAGGATTTCCAAAGCAGATTTTGAATGGTTATCCGTTGGAATTACTTTTCCTTTGTGCTACTAGAATATTGAAGTGATCAATCACTGATGGAAGGTGTTTTATTTTAGACAGCGGGAAATATATCCGAAGATTCGCAAAGTTTGCTCTGTGGGATGTGTTACAGAAGCAATTCTGAGTGACTTCGTATGCATAGAATTTATCTTGATATATTCCCTTAGATAAAAGAAGAATTTATTGTATATGAAACTGACAGAAAAATCATTTTGAAATAAGTTAATATACAAAAAATGTACACATATTTTTAACATAACAGCAGATATTTTTTATGGATGATTTTAAAAACATCATATAATCAACGAATTTCGGAATATCTTCCACCATTTTAAATTAGAACTGTAATTGTCCTTTTTTTTTTTTTTTTTTTTTTTTTGGTGCAATCAGTTCTTTTATGACAAACACTATTATTACATTGAAAAACGCAAATGTTTTCCGTTCACCATGCTCTCTGTATTTCCATATTTAAAAATAAGCACATCTGTAGAAAACTTGCAAACCGTATTTAGCGATAGCCTATGGGTAATATCGATAACATTCATTTTAGAAAACAATAATAATGGATGATTCAATCATAATTTTATAATATTATTATATTGATAATAGAAATGTTATAAGTAGTAGTAGTGATTATAAATGTAAACAATGCATCCACACACAATGATTTTAATTTATTGATTGAACTATCCATAGTATTAAGATATTCGAACTATATTTTTAAAATGAATATCACTAAGTAAATATCTATTTCGATTTCATTCAAATTATATTCGAAGAGCCTGTTTATAGATAATTTGTTAAAATATTTATCTCCTCATTAAGAAAGAATTGGATAATTTTTCGGTAATATCACTTATCTAAAAATCAGTACAATTGATAACCAAAAGACTTATCGATAGAGCTACCCATAGTCGACGATTGGTGAGTCTTACTGGTAATCTGAATGTATATCCTTATAAACAAGTATCTTAATAAATAAATAATTCTCAGTAATTTACGTTGATATCAAATTTAGACATGTTTTCTGTGAAACCTCAATGATATGTCGCTATGGTAATTATTTTGATTTTTTTATATAAAAAGAGTGAACAGTTTATTGAATCCCTCTTTATACATTAAGATACTTATATATATATGTTGCGGTTTCCAAATTGTAAATATTTATTGATAATAAAGTCACAACAAATATAATTACGTGATTAAACTACAGAGAAAAAAATGTGTTTATTTAAATAATTAAAAAAAAAAAACTTTTTACGCTTTTATTGTTCACATTTAGTATTTTCTCACTTGTATAATTTTTAAACTAACTATAACTAAAGAAATGGTGAATCATTTTTTATCCATTCCATACACTTATTTTAATCAAAATTAACAGATTCTCTATCACTACCTAATGTTTGTAGTGATAGAGAATCTGTTTAAAACGTTATTGCCTTTTATTCCAATTCCATACGTCTATTTTGAATAAATTTATCACGTTACTCTGATGTTGGTAATGATACAGTATCGTACTAATGAAATGTTGTCTCATTTGATATAGTATATTCCATCGATCTATTTAGATCAAAAGTAGTCCAAATAGCTGTCATTATCATATGTTCCGTATTATGATGGAGAGAGGCTCTTGTGGAAAATAAGAAAAATGTTGTTATTTGTTTTCCTAAATAAACGTCAATTATAATAGTAGTTAGAATTAAAATCATTAATTAGAAATTTTGACTTCAAACATGAAATTTAGGCAAATTAGATGAAGATTAGAAGTGTAATGAAATGAATTAAGAACAGTGATATATAAGCGAAGAAGAATTGAAAGGAATAAGAGAGACGAATGGATGACTAGTAGCCGATAGATATTTATAAGTTAACTGGAGTGAGCTATCGTAGCTCTTGTAGAATGGACTCTTGGTTAGAGTAAGGGTAATAGGAATCTAAAATTATCTCAGACATTGCGAGGGAGTTGGTAAGCTTTTATTGTTTTATTCTAATTTAGGATTAAAGTGCTATGGAGATATTTGACAGATAGGTCTATATTTCATAGTCTATTAAAAAACTTAATAAACTGTGCTTTTGTTTTGTTTTGTTTTCTTTTTTGAAGTAATTGTGAGTTTATCGACTATTTAATCAAGCTTTACGATGTCAGTAGATTTATACAATGAATAGGAGGCGCAACAAACTTGCACAAAATTTTATGCAAATTCAAATTTTCCACCCAATAAAAGTATATTAATTACAAATAGTTCAACAGTTATTTATACATGATATATCTATAGCTTGTATAAGATATTTTTCGTTTTCATAATAATCAGTTACATAGTAATAAACTCAATTCTGATTTAATATGTTTCTTGTCATAATGAATATAATCTTTTTCTTCCATGGTAATAAAAATTCAATTCAATTCAATTCCACAATTATTCAACTGCAATTTATTGTTTCGCATTATATTCAGACAGTTTGCCCCTTGTTATAAAAATTAAACGAGTATATTATCATAGTCTAAGTTTTAATAATGTATTATATTTTGCATAAAATATTGCAGAGACATCTCTAAAATGTACAGAAGTACTTAGTACTATTTTTAAATGAAGGAAATGAATACATATATTCCTTTTTAATTCAAAAATTTCTTTCCACAGTTACGGCGCTTTGAGTAATAATTTTAAGATTGATTGTATTATATGTATAAAAGAATAATTTAGTTAAAAAAGAAATTTACTTATGAATGCCTGTGATGTGTTTGTTTATAAAGGTTTTTTGAATGATTTTTTGCAAAATACTTTCATTTATCCTCAATTTTCCAAAAGTGCTTTTCCTCTTTTTTTTTTAAGGTTTCGGGAATGTCTGGGATTTTAAGCAATTTCCAGATTTATAATAATAATAGTTTATTGGGTGATCAGTAATAGATTCAACCGAAATTAAATAGTTTTATGATAAGAATTTGAGGTTGTTTTCGAAAACACATATGGAAAATGAACAGCCGAAGGAAAAAATATAATTCTAAAAACATGTAAGACTTGCTTTTAATTTATTAATTTCTTGCAATATAATTATCTTTAAAAATTTCTAACACTTCTTTTTAATATTTATAAAGCTTATTAAACATTCTTAACATTTCCTTTTGATATTCAAGTGATTTATAATGTTCTTAAAACTTTTTCAGGACTTTCTCTTTCATTTTTTTAAAATTTAATTAATTGTTAGCTTTACTGTATGAAATAACCCTTACCCTTTCATTAATACTCTTTTAATTATATAAGTACTATTAATTATATAAATACTATTAATTATATAAATATTTTATAATTATATAAATATTTTATAATTATAT
>BMAW01068446.1:554599-591343 GCA_019974015.1 Nephila pilipes
ATAATTATATAAATATTTTATAATTATATAAATATTTTATAATTATACAAATATATATATAATTTCGAAACAGATTTTGCATTCACTTCTCATGCATTACATACCTTAAATTTTTGAGGTAGCTTATTCTCGATGACAATACAATATTTTAATACTTTCAGAACTTAATTATAGACTAACTTAATATCGATTAATAACCTTTCTTTAACATGAGAGAGAGGTATCAGATAGTTATTTGAAAAAACTCAAAGAAATAAAAACAAAATAATTGGAAACATAAATGTTTTTGGGCATTGCTAAATATAAGAATACATTTCTAGTCGATTATTTATCATTTTTTTTAAACCACATTACAAACGATTTTTTTATTCATGAATAAATGAAAATATTTAGTTAAACATATTCGGTACTCCATGCGTTGTGTCATTTAAAGCAATGCATATTTTTGCAAAACCAAATATAAGTTATTTTGCTCTGAAAATATTTTCGTTTAATTTACATATACAAATAAATTTTTCCGAGCGATTATTTGCCCTCTTTCAAAATCTGTGGCAAATGATTTTTTAAAATTTTCAAATAATGAAAATATTCAATTGATCTGTTTTATTCTGTGAATAAACTGCTCTATGTTTTGTTTTGACTTGAAAAGTCAATGTATATTTTTAACAAAAACGAGGGTCAGTTCCTTTTCTCTGGAAATGTTTTATTTAATTTACACATACAGATGAATATTTCTCAGGCGATTATCTCGTATTTTTATAATCACATGGTAAACGATTTTTTTAAGCTTCGAATAAAAGAAAATATTTAGTTAATCTGTGCCATTCCTGTAACCATACTCAATATTCTTTGTCTTTAGTCGATTGAATCCAACGCTTATTTTTGAAAAACCAAACATAAGTTCCCTTTCACTGAAAATATATCTTCATTTTACTTCCACAGACAAATTCGATTTTTTTCTCCAAGATAAAAATCTCCCATTCACCTTCTCATCCAACATTCTAATCTCACATTTATGAGGTACGACTCCATTCCTCTTTTATAGCTTCTTCCCGCCACGAAGTAAAAGACAGAAAGGTATTCCTTCCACGTCCAATCCCATCACCAGATGAGTCTTAAAATTAAGAGCTCTTTTAAACGAATAGGCTTCGCAAAGAGCTGCCCATGAAATCTCTGGCAAGCAATCCTATCGATCGGGATACAGGATCAAGAGATGCCTTTTACGCTGAATAGATTATTCTTAACACAATTCGTGTTGCGCTTCTGGCAAGCGATCTGGCGTTATTGACTCGCTGACTGTCTCGATCTTCAAGGGCTTTAATGGATCTCAAAATTAACTCGCAACGCATTAGCGCACATATTTCTCTTTTCTGTAAAGAAGAAATGAAGGATTGCATTTGATGTTAAGCCATAATGGCTCGTTTGTTTGAGATGGAAATTAGCGTGAGGTTACATCCCCAAACATTGCTTACAACCACAATGAGATCTTCAAATTTGATGTAAAATACAACCTAAAAGTGGAACTTTTAATGTATGATGTGTTTCTGGCTGGTCCATTTGTTCCATAGTTTATATATAACTACAATATTGTGACTCGAGACTAAATCTGCAGTTATCGGTTAGAAATGGGGCAATAATTAGAAACATACCTATCTTTTAAGGGGATGTAGAACTTCCAAAAAAATCAAAATATCGAAAAGCCTTTTATAGCCTTATTTTAATATGTACTAAATTGTGTACAAAAAATAAGTTTTCTAAATATATGAACAAAATTTTAGAGCTCTAATTAGACTATTAATCGAGTTATTTAAATTTTCTTTAGCAGTGTTTAGGGTCATTTCATTGATCCTCAAAATTTTAAACTGCTTTTTCGTAGCTTTTTATTTATCATGACGATCATGAATTTAAAGTTTTTTTCTTTGTAATCAATATAAAATCTTGAAAATTTTTCTGGTAATTTAGTATAATATGTTTAATACTTCTGACTCTGGATTAAAGGCTTAGACAAAAAGTTAATAGCTTAAAAAAATTCACAAATTTAGATATATCTGTCTTTCGTAGTATCTGATTAGAAAACATTTTAACACTATAAATAATATTAATGTAACTAAAATCATACCCAGAATGGTGAGAGACACTTCTAAGAAATTTAGTAAAAATGGTCTAAAAATAGTTAATTTTAAAGAAGCAGAAGAAATTTTAAATAATTAAATATTTTGTACTCTCCCAAAAATACTCTTTTTTAAAAAATGCAAAAATCTCCTTAATTTAAGAAGGGGTTTAGGATCATGATTGAAGGCAACAAATTGGATTCTGTTACTGTAAGATATCTGATATACAAGTATGACTTCTGCTAACAATAAATAAAATTTAATTATAACATGCATCATTAGACCAAATAGTTCCAATCATTTTAAATACTTTAAGAAATAATAATAATCTTCAGAAATAAAATAATCATTAAAATATTGAAGTATTCAATTCTTAAAAATAAAAAAAAGGAGTATAATAAAGGAATAATAAAATGTAATAGCTTTAATGGAAAAAAAAAGAGTTGCTGGAGCTATTGAAAAAGAAATCTTACTTTTATTGCCTTAATCAGTTTTTGTTTTTAATCCAATTTGATACTTATGGCTCAGATGATCATAAAATCCTAGTTATAATATTTTCAGCATTAACTACTCTGATTTAATTCTAACTTTTGATAAAAAAAATTGCATTGAAAGATTTCCCAAACTATTTGTTAAACAAATTTTTTATTATCATGATTATAACTTATCTTGGATAATAATCTGTAAATAATTTTAAATATAAGTTGGATTAATAAATTCATTTCATAAATTTAATTTAATGATTAAATAAAGTAAAACGAATTATAAATTGCATATTTTAGGAACTGTTTGTCTGATAATATTCAGCATACAATTTTTGATAAAACAAGAACTGTTATTAGATATTTCAATAAAATTTTATGACAAATATTGATAAGGTGATTTTTAAACTTTTCTCCTGTTACTACTGTTTGAAATAGTCCTGGAATTATCTAATATTAGAGGAAATGCATGCTATAATACAATATAGTCATAAGTATTATGCTTAAAATAACAATTGTTTTTATAGCAAAGCTATATCACGAGTAATAATGCATTCTTCAAACAGAAATTTAAATGAATAATGAATTTACAAGTTGTTCTTTCATTCACAATGTCTTGAGGATACAATTACGTAATGAAAGATATTACCATCAAAGATTCTGAACAAAAGCGAAATTCTATATAAATCTGTGATCATTAATTTTAGAATTCTTTAAATAAACAAAACAAATTATTGATTTTTGGAACCTGTTTAACTGTATATTTGAGTTTCATAAGATTCTCATTCTTATTAAAATTGAACTAGTTTACTTTAAGAGGAAAACGGATTCTTGTTCTAAAAGTGAGAAAATTAATTTATTGATACACGATTTCCGATCAATTGATCGTCATCATATTGGGCCTAAAGTGGTTAGAAGAATAATTAATTTAACCAAATAAAAGTAACAGTCAAACGTTCATAAAATAAATTTTATATACATACATACATGCATATATATATATATATATATATATATAATGTTTAAAAGAATTAATAAGCAAATATATAAGCTAATAATTAACTACAAAACTGTAGCAAAAATAATGTAACCTATATTAAAATGTGAAATTAAAACTAATAAACTGGTAAACTCAAATTTTAACATGATATAAATATAAATTTCTAAAACACATCATCATTCAAGAACAGAAAGTCCGCACAGTTAAAATAAGGAAATTAAGATAATAATAATGTAAAAGAAAGGATAAGTCAAAAAAGGAAATAAAGGAATTTAAATTTCTGTTTGGACAAAAATGCATGGATATACCAGCATAGTGGACAGAAATGTATGGATATACTAGTATAGTGGATAGAAATGCATGGATGTACTAGTATAGTGGAAAGAAATGCATGGATATACTAGTATTGTGGATCTAACGATCCTACTTAGCATTATTACTTGATAACAAAATAGTATGAATTCAAGTGCATAAAATGTCCATAATCAAAAAAATTTAAAAAAATAATAATAAAAGAAAGAAAGCAAAGTAAAAAGGATTCACAGTTCATTTTAGCTATGTATAAAAATCAAAATAATCCATCAAAATTAAAATATACGCAATTTATATATGTTCGAAATTCCTGATATTTAAGCAGAAATTCTAAAACTCTTACTTAATACCCTATAATATTATACCCTTAAATACCCTATGATATTATAAGTTAATCATTTATTTATTTATTATAATTTGAGTTAAGCATCTCAAAATTTAAAACAATTTTTAATTTTAGATAAAATTATAAAATGTTTAAGAAAAGTCATCAAAACCAAGCCTCTTCTCTTTTAAACATTTTCACTTTTTAAACACAAACAGATCTCTTTTATTTCTGTTGAAATAAAAAAATCAAGACAAACAAATTTACTACTGTGATAGAAGTTTCTAAAACAGATTAAATTTTTAAACCTAATATATAATCTGAAAAGTTATATTCACTGATTCTTTCCTCAGAATTTTTAATTAATGTAATTATAAAAAGAAATTTTTAGCTCGAAATAAAAAAAAGAAGTGTTTGAATTTTAATTATAAATAAGTCGAAAAAATAACACATTGTAACAAAGAAAATGTTTCTTTGTATCATTATTTGCTAACACGCTAAAAAAAAGTAATAAATTTCTGAAATTAGCTTTATCTAGCGGGACAGATAAAATAAACCAATTTACTTCCTGTCAGCTTGTTATTTTTCATTTCTCTCACGGTTCTGTTGACCATACTTTATTATTTTCACTCTTTTACTATCCTAAGATGTAAGTCTTATCTATCTAGGAATCTTACATCTAAAGATTTCCAGTTAAATACACATAATAAAAAATTATTTTTACTTTTATAAAAAAAGCATCCAACAAAATTTATGAATATAATTTTAATAATTTTTAATGCTTGTGAAACCCGTAAATTCATATCAGGATCATCGTGTTTCAATTTCTTTTTAATACAACTGAAAACTTTCACATATTATTTGTTTCACTCTTTCTCGGCTCTTGATTTAGCAGCTTTTTTTTTATTCCTGCCACGTCTCATTGTCATCATCGATGAAAAACGGATTCATCATTAATAACAATAAAAACAACGAGTTGTTTTTGGTGAATCTTCTCAAAGAAGGCAATGATGGTCTCATCCACAGGAAATACTACGACGATGACGTTTGACATATTTATAGACTTCTAAGAAAAAAGGAAAAACGATCAACATATAATATTATAAAGAGTTAATTCATTTCTAACTTCCTACATGGGTATGTTTTGAACCGCTGTCGAAATTATAAGCTATGAGATATTGTTACTAAAGAAAATATATGGTTAAGATATGGTTATTAAAGAAAATGTTCTCTGTCTCATTATTTGCAAGCACATACAAAAAATAAACGTGATAAATTACTCTTATTTCCTTTATCTAGTGGAACAGACAAAAATAGATCAGTTTCCTTCCTGACAACCTTTTATTTTTTAACTCTACGATTCTGTTAACTACACTTTATCATGTTCATGCTTCTGTGATCGTTACATGTATATCCTTATAACTTTCTAAGAATCTGACACGTACTGATGTTCGTTAAAATTTATTTAATAACAAATATTTTTTTATTCTAAACTTGGATCCAGCAAATCTGATGCATTGAATTTTAATAACTTTTAATACTATAACCTCCATAAATTCATTCTTAAATCAAGAATGTTTCCAATTGTTTCACTACAGTTAAAATTTTTCTCACATATAAGGCATTTCTCTTCACCTATATACTTGATTTTTAGTTGTAAATATCAAGCAATTAATCATAATGAAATAGAATTTGATCAAAATATACAGGTAGTTTAAATGCTTAATGTTCGATAATGCTATGCACAATATATATTTTTTTGAAAATAACAGTATCTTTAGAGAAGAATGCGTTTTTTTATTGGTTCTTGTTGAAAGTGTAGTATATAAATGCAGAAAAATAGACAATCACACAAATTATTTGAAAACTCTAGAAAATTTCTCTCAAAAAAAAACATTTTCCATTCTTGCATGCAGAATAATGGAGATGGAAAGAATTAACATCAATATCAAAAAATGAATCATTTTTTTTTTCCTTTTTCAAATAATCCAAACGACTTTTAGGGCTACAATAACTCAAAGTCATCGTGGTCAACGATGTCTATATAGAGATACTGACTGAAGTACTTGATTTTTATAGGATTCAACGTGCGAAAAATTGGCATCTTACCTAAAGTGACTTTCGTTCTCAAAACGCTATAATATGATATGAATGTGAGATTCTCACTTGGGACTCAGTTACCACTAGACCGTCGTTCACTATTTCGAGATGAGCGGCCAATAGTCTTGGAGTAATTCGGTGGCAATTCAATCCAAACTTAATGATATGGAACGGAAGACTATTATCTCAATCCATCGGAGTTATTCCGGTGGGACACTGAGACAGAACTGAAATCGCAGTTAACCATTGAATATCATAGAATTGCAAGACTACATCCAACAGAAAACTTACTTGTACTCATATAAGCGACATCCAGTCTTGCATGATGAAGAAAACAGTAATGAGAGAGAGATTAAAACCAATATTGAGAAATGAATCTTTTTTTCCCTTTTCAGATACTTCATATGATTTTTAGGAAAACAGAATTTCAATGGCACAGTGAAATATGATGCCTATGATGAGATGGCGGTTGGAGTAATAATTTTGAAAGGACTGAATGGGCGAAAAAATAGTGTCTTGAGTGTCATTTCAACTCCAAAGTGCTAACATAGTGTGGAATGTGAGATAAATACGAAACGAAAGTCTATCATCTTATTTCACCGGAGTTCTTCCATTGGAATAAAATTAACCTTTGAATTCTAATAATTCATATATTGATAATTAAAATCGTAATTAACCAATGAAAAACCTAGAATTGAAAGACTACATCCAATGAAAAAATTGCATTGTAGCTCCTGATGTCTTTATTCTACAGAATGAAGAGACACGTTGTAAGCACACATTGAACGTCATGGAATTGGTTAAAAGCACACATTGATGCTATAGCTGATTTTAACCAACACATGTTGTTGTAACATTGATTCTTAAATACCAAGCTAAGCCTTATCAAATTTTATTTCATTTTGACAAATAATTTGATTATTATGAATGAAATTTTAGGCCATTAGAACTAAATCACATGAAACTGTATATGCATAAACTTAAATTTTTCAAAAGAAAAGCATATTTTCATGAAAAGTGTACACATTTGACTGGTGACTCTTTTCATTTATTTGGCATTTACCTTAATGCAATGAAAACTGTAGATCCATATTACAGCTTCTAAAATGTAAAAATGACGATTGTTTTTCTAGCACCATAGTATCTGAAGTATACTTCACAATCAATAGTTAATTATTAAGTACAGAGTACATGAAGTTTTTCTGGTGAAATGGCTTTGCTAAAAATTAATTAAACCAAGACATTGATAAAAGAATAGTATAAATTTTCTTTTACAAAAACTTAGAACAAAAACCGATTAAAAAACATTTCTTATCCGTAAAAACGCTCTGATTTACACACTTATGTTATCTTAAGAAACTTATAAAAATGGCAGTAGTTCCAGATTTAATTGTAATATATGAACATTCTTTTTTATTGCGTCGATAACTGTATGGGAAAATATATCATTTTAACTTGTAATGATGATTGTGTCAACAAAAGAAATCGATTAATCGTAATTTTTAAGGTAAGTCACGCGATTATTATGAGTGAATTGATTTTTCAACCGGGTAAAATGTTTGTAGATGGTTTTCATACTTTTTAGCTTATTTCAAAGAACTTCTTCAAAATTGATTCTCCATTATTAATAAGTTGTGTATGTGTAGCTGCTTTAGGAAATAAAAAGATCAAATTTAAGTTGTCCCTAGAAATACGTAAAATAAGGAACAACTTTAATTAATTAGTATTGATTTAATTAATTAAATTTTGATTTAGATTTTCAAAATATTCTCATGTAAATCATAATTAGAACAGACGAATTAAAATATTGGTAAAGTATGAGATGAAAAAAATTATTTTCGTGTAAGATTACATCCAGACAGAAAAACATTTGAAGTTTAGATTTTAAAAAAATAACATTCAAGAAAATGCAAAGAAAATAACTATTTTTAATTAAATTTAATGACTATTAATTCTAATTGCGATTAATATAGAAGGATGAAATAACATATTTATTAATCTCAATTTGTCATGCAGTTTTTTAAAATAGGGATCATTATATATTTGGTTATTTGAAAAAAAATTGTTCCTGTTATTTAAGATAAAAAGAGTTTTACAAAAAAAAATTATTTTATTTCTTACATCAAGAATTTATTCATTTAAATATTTATAATACAAAATTTTATTAGCAGTTTTAAACTTTTTACTTTCCTCGACTAAGAAAAATGGTTTATTTTTCTTTTTAGAAAATCTTCAAACAAATCTTTTATTTTTGTATATAAAATTGCATTTAAACAAATTTACTGAGATTAATTCACATTAATATTTATTACAATACTATTCACAGAACATTTTATAAATACATTTAAAACTCGAATTGAATAACATTTGTACAAAACCACGTTGCAAATATTTCCTGTATTTTTTTCAAATGAATAATTTAATTCTTAGTGTTTTGTAACTTTATTTATTTAAAAAAATACGTAATTGTTATAATTCTTAATTTTATGTATACGAAAATATAACATTTGTACAAAATCACATTGCAAATATTTCTTGTATTTTTATCAAATGAATAATTCTTTGTTTTGCAGCTTTATTTATTTCAATAAATACATAATTGTTATGATTCTTAATTTTATGTGTGCGAAAATTATGATTGAAAGAGAAAAGAGTCGTGAAAATAACAATAGTTAAAAATGGATATTAACTGTAAAAATTATTTTAAATTTAGGTACATAAAAATTGCAGTAAAATAATTAATACTGATCTAAGAGATGCATTATATTTTTGAATGTAATCAATTTTTTTTAACTTAATTAAAATGAAAGAAAAAAATTTAATTTACTCTACGTACAATATCTACAAGAAATTTGGACACAAAAATATGAGAATAAAACAAAATAGTCACTAACTTTTAGAAATTCAATGTATAATGATTGGAATGTTACATAGATGAAAGAATGAAATTACATGAAAGTAACCCGAATGAAATAATCATTGTGAAAATCCTACTACGACTTTGGTACATAATATGAGGTTAATTAATTAGTAAACGGGAAATAAGGTACATGATTATACAAAGGATTAGTATGTCACTGTAAATATCCACATATTCGAGGATAAATCAAATGTAAATAATATTCATTTAAAAGATCTTTTCTGAAATACTATTTACCAAAATTTCGCAAATGTTATGTTTTCTGTATATTCTTCTCTAAATTTTCCCTTTTTTTTACAACTTTTAGGGAGTTTTTATTATTTTTTTAATATTCTTGTATCATAAAGAAAAGTTGGACGAGCATAGAATTAATTACGCACACATTCTTCTACTTATTTCAGTGAAAATAGTTCCCCTTCTCAAATGTTTTTGAGACTTTCACACAAAAGATCGTCCGTAGGTGTGAAATCTGAACAATAGAGGAGGACGAATATCTGAACAATAGCCCAAGGGTTCATAGTCGTAGGCTCATGGCTGTCCTTGTTTTCGTCGATTCTTAGGTTCGAGCCCTAATACCACTTAAAACCCGCAGCGTAGAGGGGGCTTATACACATTAAATCTGGTCAAGTTCCCATGTCCTCTTTTTGCCGTGGTGTGGATGTTTGGAAGAAGAGGAGCCAGCTCAGTTGTACGCATCATTTGAACCAGATACAGAATTATAAGGTCCATCACCAGTAGCGCTATCACCAGTATTGTTTATTTATGTCGTGTTTATTTATTGTTTTATTATGTCCATCACCAGTATTATTTATTTATGTCGCTTTCGGAAGCAATAGCTTCTCAAAGCGACACAAATAAACAATCACATTCCCGGATAATAGGATTGATATTCAAGTATTCTCGAGTGAAATTTTTTTAATATTTTTCGTGTCACTTCTACTGTCACACCAACTTGCATAGTCCTAAAGAAATACCCTACGAATCGCAATAGAATGTCTTTTTTGTCTATATGCTGCTTTGTCCTTCTCCAAAAGTTCACATTAGTACAATGAATGAACTATGAGTCTGTCATGAAGAAAATCAACTAACATCCTGTAAATTCCAAAACAAATAATTGCAAGAACTTTTGCACCTAATAACTGAGTTTTTACTTTACTTTTTTGTTTGACACTTTTACTAGACCATTTTGTTTAAGGGATGTAAGTATATATCCATTTGTTTTGACACAAATAGATATTAGGTCAAAAATACATCTCCTTCTGCTTCATACCAACTTAAATGTCTTTCACAAATATCTGTTTTATGATACCAACTTAAATGTCTTTCACAAATATCTGTTTTTTGATACCATTTAATTTGCATCCGAAGTTCAGTTCAAATTTGATAATTATTTGCCTTTCAACTGCAATGAGTACTTTCTATTTTTTTTCATAACACTAACGACTAAATAAATGAACACGCGAAGAATAAAATGATGTTAAACAGTTATTTAATGGTACCAGGATGTACGAGGAATTCTGGAATATTAATTATAAGACTTTTTGTTTTGTGATATATATCTTTTCAAATTATTAATAGAGCGTAGATTTTTTGTGTGCCTACTAATGATATTTCAATCTTTCTATCGAACTACAAAAGTAATTTTTTCGTCATAAAGATTTTTTCCTTCTTATTTGACGTCACTTGACCGTGGTTCAAAATTACGAGGTCCGTCGCCAATAGCCCTCGTGTTGCTTCTAGAGCGACGTTAATATCAGCTAAACTAAACTAAAAACTAAACTTCTTCTTATTTGAATATGGACATGTTTTGCGAGATATACTTACACTTAGGTACCATTTAAAAGAAAAATATTATACAATATAGTTCCAAATTTTTTATGTTTCTATATCAGATACTTTTGCATATAGTGAACCTAAAATATTTTTCTCTAAATAATAAATAATTTTTAAGTTTTTTTTATATGAAAAAAGGGGGAAAATTTTAAAATTCCAAAATTACGAAGTTCTATCATTTTGTTTGAAAGAAAATATACAGTAATGACATCAAAAAAGTAGTTTCACTATATTTTGTGTGTAGTTTTATGTATGTTGAATAAAATATTTTGTATATTTATGGAATATTATTTTAATAAAAGATACCTAAATGAAAATATATCAGAAAAAATCAGGTCCATATTCAAATCAGGGAGAAAGAAAAACTTTTGACCAAAAAATGCTTTTATAGTTCAATATAATGAGAGAAATATCATAATTAGACACAATAAAATTCCTAAACTGTATGAATAAGTTTTAAAACATAAATTTCATAAAAAGAAAGTCTTAAAAATTTGGCATTTTATTTTCATTCTTATGCCCTGTATTCTTAAACTTTAAAATTTGTATCATAGTTGTTATGGTAAAATGTATGATAATCGTCTGTCACAATTAAAAAAAATCTCACTTATATCCCTATAAAAACAACTTGTTTAAAGTCTATTCCAGTAATTATTCTATAATATATCCGCAATAAATTTAAAAGGATAATATAAGAAAACATAGTAAAAATACATGCGCAAAAGATTTCTCACTATACGCAAAATATTCTTCTAGATTATTATTAATAAAAATGGTGATTAAAAGTGAATTTCAGAGGTTTTAACCGAGTTAAAAAATAATATAAGCTTTTGTAAAAGAAATCGAGGTTTACATAAATTCACGTTAGATATTTACTCTCCGTTGATACGGACGATTAAGTTAATCGATATTTCCGCTAACTTATTTAGCTTCACACTTTGGTATTATTTTCAGCAAGCGAATACCTAAAATAGAATTTTTTTTTCAGGCGAGAAAAATAAAAGAGCTCGTTAAATGATTATATGAAGTTGCTTTTCTTCAGTTTCGGATTTCTAATTTTCTCCATTTTTATTTTTTATTGTAATCAAACATTTAATAATAAGTTAACATAAGGGCTTTGTTCTTACAGAAAACATTAAAGAAAATAATTTCTTGATTTGTGATTATTTTCCTTAAGCCAATTCTACGTGCAAATATTAATTAAAAGGTTTTAGATTTTTCTTGCAAATAGAACTAATTCAAAAATTCTTCAACAACTGTTTTTGAGTTCGCAAATTTTGCATTATTAAGTAAATTTTAAGTTTTTTTTTTTATTGTAATTTGTTTATCGTATTGAACTGTATTGTATTATAAAACTTTCAACACATGAAATATACTGAAGCTAATAAACTTATTCTAAGAATATATTATAATTTGTACAGGATATATAATGTTAATGCGCAACGATTTAAACAAATCATGTCATTATCATCTAAAATTTCAATTAAAATTAAAATTTCAATTGTCATTATTATCTAAAATTTCAATTAAAATTAAAATTTCAATTGTCATTATTATCTAAAATTTCAAAATTTCTACAAATCCATAAGGATTTGTAGAAATTTTATTATCGCACAATTATACATAACGATGAAAGGAATTCAGATGAAAAGAATCCACTTAAATTCTCAAAACGTATCAGACTTTTTTGATAATTCAAAGTTCGAATAAATAGAATGGTTTCTAAATGTCAGATAAAAAGTTTCAATATACGTTATAGAGGTTAGTAGAATTTGTAAACATTTAATTGATAATAAGATTTACAATAAATCCTCATTATATTTTTAAATAAACATCTCGATTGCTATTATATGACAATAATTTATGTTATAAACAAGCAATATGCATACAATATTATTACATATTGTTAGATTACCATTTTTAAACTCTACAAAAACACTCTTAATATTTCTTTTAAAGTTATAACTATTTACAAAATTTTAGTATTCAAATTATGAATTATTTTTCTATACATTAACTCCAATATAATTTAAAAATTTTTTTTTTTTTTCAAACTAAAGCTAATTTTAATGTTAGATAATTTCAATTTTTTTTTTTTTTGCAAATATTTTTCAAAATACGAAGAAAGAAATGCCTTTAAAAATTCATCAGTTCTACCAGTTGTTGTTGGACACATCTGTTTAAATTAAGTATTTTATTTAAGGTTTACTACATTAAGGTTTACTTATTCTCAATAATTTCCTGCTACAGATCTCCATTTAATCTCCTTTCTGTTTTCATCATTATTTTGGGAATGAAAAATTACCCATCTCACACCCCTCATAAGATAACCCTTTTTTACTATAAAAAACTGATTCAATTTTTATATAAGTATTTTTGGATTTTAAAATTACCTTTTCTTATCAGAGTTCGTAAAAATGTTATTTTGCTATTTTAAAAAGCACATCTAATTTTTTCATCATTTTATACTTCATGTTACTTTCCTCAATCAATAGTTTTTTTTAGTTGTTCCTAAAAATTGCATTTTAATTTCATCATCATTTTGAGATTGTAAACTTCCGCTCCTCAATCTGTGCTTGCTAGATATCAGATTTTTACTAAGGAAAATATATTTCACTTTTTCAGCGCAACTTTAGATTTTAAAACTCCCCTTCTCATATCGGTTCTAGTTAAATAACTTTATGCTACCTTAGATACGATAAATTATTATTGTTCTTTCTTGTAGATTTTTAAAATTTCTCTCCCCAATCAGCGCTTGTTAGATATTTCCATTTTATCTTAAACGTCTCCATGATACTTTTCAACCGCCTGTTTCATTTTTTCATCTATATTTTGGATTTTATAAATTCTAATATTTAATCAGAACTCAATAGACATCTCCATTTTTTTAAATAAAAATCACATCTCCTTTTGCAACATTATTTCTAGATTGAAAAACTCCCAAGTACATAATATGCCTTTAATACCTTATATTACAATAAAAATCAAATATCATTATACATCGTCATTTCTTGATTGAAAATTTCCCATCTATAATCATAACTTTATAGACACATCCCTATATCACAATAAAAATTACCTTTCATTTTTTTTAATCTTAATTTAGGGACTGAGAAATTCCCCCCCCCCTCAATCAATGCTTATCATAGACATTTCCATCATACTTCAATATTCATTTTTCTTCACTATTATGGACGGAAAAGCCATTCCCTTGAATCAGGGCTTATTATATAAATCTATTTTACTTAAGATTCATAATTTTTTCCCATCATCATTTAGAGATTGAAAAACTCCCCTCCTCAATCAGTGCTTGTTAGACGTGTTTCTCTTTTGCTTTAAAAAAAACTATTTCGCTTTTTCAGCATAACTACGGCATTTCAAACACTTTTTAAAACTGAATTATAACAACAACAAAACACAGAAATTTAGAGATCTATAAACACATTACTAATACTAAAGAGAGATAAAGAAATAATTTGTACTTACGACGTACAACCATAATCCAATAAGAATTCCCCTGGTAACTGCTCCGGGTAAGTTGAAGCTCCGGCCTGTGACCAAATTCCAACAGCTGCCATTGGTTACAGTAGAGCTCGGAGGCAATTATAAGCAAAAATTCCAATTAAGGTAAATTCAATCTGTCGGTTGGATCACCAAATCAAAATCCATTATGTATATCACGAAGAAATCATTTCATTTGCGCGCTTTGCTCGTCATTCTTTAAGCTGAAATCCTCTCTTCACCAGCTGAATGTTAAGTTTGATAGATCTTTGTATGGACACTTAGACACAAATTGTTAACACTCACTACAGTTTGGAACTAGGATAGAACTGGCTTTCTTCCAGTTTTTTACTTACGATTAGAAGAAACCATTGGGACTATTATCATAATCGTTCGATGCATTTTAAATTGAAATGCTCTATTCATGGCTGATTGAAATTTTACGTGAACACACTTTTACACAAATTGTTGACACACACTATTATTTAAAACTATGCTAGAAATTATTTTCTTCAAAATTCGTTCAAAATCTAAATTTGTTGACCATGTCAAGAATTTTCATTGTTCATGCTTGTTGTTACGCGAGTTTTTTCCTAAACAGAGAAGTTCCATTCATGAGTTTATGCAGACACTGAGACATAAATAGCTGACATTCACTATTATTTAGAACTGCACTAGAAACGATTTACTGAAAAATACTGAATACAGTCGATAGTTGTGTTGTCAGATTTTAAAGAGAAAAGTCTAATTCCAGGTCAGGTAAATGAAATAGAGTAAATAACGGGAAATGTTGAAATTATTTTCTTAAAACACATTTCAAAGTTCTTTGTTGGAATTATTAACGATGATTCTGATTTAAAATAACTTTTTCAAAAAACTTTTATTCCAAAATTCACTATAAAAACCATTCTAAATAAACAAGCAATTAATAATATTTTCTCAGTTTCAATATCAAATAAATATTCTTTCAATCTTTGTAAATATTTGAAATGAATCGTTGAAGGATTTAAAACAAAATATTATATTTTACTGTTTTTCTTGTTGAATTAAAATGATTGTTTTTCTTCTTAGAATGGCGAGTTAAAAGTAAAAAAATCTATTTATTGAAGTTCTCTCATCATTGCCGATTAAAATGATTTGCATATTCTCTGCTTCAGAAAGATATATAAAAATTCTTCTAAATAAATTGGTAATTATGATAATAATGAAAGCATTAAATACGCAATGCCGAGAAAAATTACTTGTATTATAAATGGAAATTAAAACTTCAATTCGTGAAATAATTTTTGGTGAATAAACCGTTCATAAAATGTGATACAATCAATAGATTTACAGATTACACAATTTCTTTTTCATGGAATAATTTTTTTTCGTGTTCAGTTTTTTTTTTGTCCTTGTAAATCCACTGCTTTTCGAAAAGTACAATAAATACTAATTATTTTAGACTGTATATGCTTCACATAAATTTCTAATGAATGTACATGCTGAAATAATTACGATACAAAAGTTTCAATAATGCTATTTTCAAAATATCTTATTTTTAAGAAAGGAAAAAGTCATAAAATGCTTCAAAAATAAAAATCAGTCTTCTGATTTTAATTCAATATTTATTAAAGTAATATTTCTTTAAATGATTTTGAAAGGGAATTAAACTTCTTAAAATGAGACAATTTTATACATTGAAAGAATTATAAATTAATGAACACCTGTTCGTAATAATTATGATAACAAATAATACGCTTTTAAAACTTTGGAATAGCAAATGCGTTTCCTTTTTAAAACATACACTTCGAAGACATGTCTTATTTCTTTACTTTATGAATAATTTTGGAAAAAAAAATATTTAAATAAATTCACATTGCATTTTATAATTAAAACACTGGACTTTAATCGGATACCTGCTGAATAAATATATATATTCTGTGGGATCAAATTAAGTACAAAGGTGGTTTTTCATAACTTAATAATTATTCGCCTTTTTTCAGTTTGAAATTTAAATCATAAAGACAAATTTTTGATCTTTAGCTTATAAACAAATTATTTCAATAATTTCAGGTCTGGATACAATTAAATCGTTGTTATAGAAAAATATCCAAGCCTTTGTAGCAATGATAATATTGTGAACTTTTATACATTTGAAGTTTTCTAAACAGAAATAAATACTTTTAAAGTTTTAAATCGTAATACTTATTGGACGGGATTCATGAGTAAAAAATAGAGGCAAGTTTTCACTAATAAGAACGAAATATTTTTAGATACATAAATGCTTACAAACACTGATAATTTCAGATATAAAATAAATTCATTCAAGAATCAATGAATAAAATGTCCATATAAAGTTTCAAGTAAAGTGTTCCAGTTGAAAATAATTACAAGCATCATTTTTATATCCACACAATTCAATATTTGGAATTCAATACAAATGAATTTCCAAAAGGTTTTGATATACCAAATCAGAAATTAATAAAGTTAAATATATATTAATTTAAATGTAATTAATTTTTCTTATTTCAAAATTATTTTTCAAAGATAAATAAAAAAGTCAAAACATTTCGTAATTAATGAGTTAATTAAACTAATAAACAAATCAAAAAGGAACTGTAATTAAGAGTACATTTGTATAATATTGGTGAAACATTTGAAGTATTAAATTAAATAAAAGTTTTAATTTATAATGAAGAAAGAGATATTCGAAAACAATTAACATGGTAACGTTAAAAATGCTCATTAATAAATTTCAATAAAAAAATTCTATTTTCAGAATGATCTTTGAAATGTTCATATCATAAACAGACGGATTTCACTTTTTGTTAATATGATTTGTCTGGTTTTTTCAATATTTTATCTCCGGTATTCACCACAGAGAAAGAAAAGACGAATTAATAATACTATTTTTCAACCGAATCACATCCATTTTTTAAAAAGCAAGTCATTCTTGGATTTTTCATCAAAAATAAATATCATCTAGGAGTCATTTTTTATGCGCAAAAAAAGGTCAATTAAAAAAATAAATTAATTTGTTACCTTCATGCAAACTTCGCTTCAATGTACTTTTTTAGCATAAAACAACATAATAATTTCTGTGCAGATGGTGATATTTAATTGAATAATTTCAAGAGATATTCAACACCTGAACACTTCTATATTAAACAAAATTCTGTCATGACATTATTTTCGAGTAAAATGTCTCTTGTATCAGGCTTTCTTTTCTAATTTCAACAAGAAAATTGCCCCGTTAGAATAAAGTTATTTCAATATTTTTTAATATTTTTCAGCAGAAATTGGAACCCAAGATCTTGGCAAATTCAGCAGTCGCACATTTCATTTTTAAATATCTATAATTTTATATCAATATTTTCAGAATTTTCGATAAACAAATAGAAATTTTCACTAAATAGCACTTGTTCTCATTAATTTGAAGAAAACTGAATTATTTCAAAACTTGAAAAATCTATAATAATATTTCAAAATTTTGAGCAAAATTCTTTACTACGCAGAAGAAGTTGGAATACAGTTGTGCAAATCGTTTAAAAAAAAATGATGAAATTGTAAAATAAGGAAATTTGAAATTTTAACCAAAGTCTATATAGATTTTTTAGAAATTTTTTTAAATATAATCTTAATTCAATAATAAATTTAGATATATTTTGATCTTCATGGATTTGTAAACTTTTGCGATAATGGAATTAAAAATATGAAATTTATTTTCTAAATTTACTGATCGACACACTAGTTTTCCTATTGTATTAAGGGTAATTATTTTCGAAAAATTATGTCTATTGTCTTTGCATTCTTTGACGCAAAAGTATACAACAGTAGTTAAGGAGGTGCAATACAGAGACATATATAGTGCAATGCTTGTAAGAATTAATATAATATTGCATAAACGTCCACAAAAGAAAATTATTCTAGGCTATTTTTTAATTATATATATGCGGTAATCCTTTCAAATCACATACCATTGACATTAACACATAACTTTTCCGCAAATATATCGAAGCAAACAACTGAAAATAAAATATTTCCGTTCGAAGTTTTTCGGTTTCGATTAAATACCGAAGCAAGCTACTTTGATAAACGAAAAATTCAAAATGTTTTTATCCGAAAAGTATAGTTTGCACACAAATATCAGAAAAGGTTGACGAAGGAAAAACGGAACAATTACTGGGCGATTAACACAACTGTTGCATGCATAAATATTAATTCCACACTCGAAAGATATCCAAAACTGCACAGGGCTTGTAAAAGTAGACGGGAAAATACACACACTCTTTTGCTCGTATCAATAAAAAAATAAAATATGATTAGCGGGAGGAAAAAAAAAACGGCGTGGGAAAAAACAACAGAAGCAATTCCAGTATCCAGCCGAATCAGTAATCCGGGAAACTAGTATCCAAGCAGCCAGTCCGGTCCGAGCTCTCACTACATACTACCTCGACGGTTGGTTTCGACAGGTCGATCTAGCGCTGGATTGGGTCCCATCACGGACGAGCTTTTGATCGTTACGGCGCATGCGTGAACCGGTCTTGAATACGAAAAATCCGCCGTAGTCACGCTAAAACGCGCGCACATATCTTTTTGGATATTATTACGCTAAGCTTTATGTTTTTTTTCTGCTTTTGTTTTTCGTTGTTGCTTCTGCCACGGCGCGGTCGTATTTTTAAAATATTCTAGGAGGTAAAAAAAAATGAAAAAGTAAAAGATGGAACAAAGGGATTTTTTTAGGGAAGAGGAATAGGGAAAAGGAGAAATGATTTTTGGGGTTTCTCGGGTTAAGGAGTAAAGTAATTTTCATAAGCAACAGAGGAGAAAAAAAGAAATTGTTTTATGGAAATTTTCAGAAAAATGTTAAAAGGAATCACGAAAGCTGGAAAAAAAATTTCTTGAATAATTTCAGTTTGTGTAATAGCTTTATTTATTCGAAAGCGAGATGGTTTGTATTGTACGAGTATTCATTGATTATTTTGAAATGTATTTAATATTTTTTATTCCGATCAGTACATGCGTCGAGTTTTTTTTTTTTTTAATGTTTAAAAAAAATTCCTGTAACTTAACTTCCAAACAAAAAAGAAATATCTTAAAGAAATGCTAAATTTAAGATTAGCTGATTCATTATTTTGTAAACTTTTACTTCATTCAATAAACACAACTGAAAACTGCAATAACTCATTTAATTAAATTAAAGAAAAGGGAATCAAGTTTAATGAAGTTTCGAGATTCTAATATCAACATTAAAAATATATATTTTAGAACAAAATTAAGGAATTTTTCTTCAAATTAATTTTTTTACATTCCAAATAATTTTTCTTATACTACTTGCTTAATAGACGTAAAAAAAATCATAATATATAAATCTTCTGAGAAATCTCGTTTTAAATACACACACACACATTGACACATTGATTATTATATATATATATATATATATATATATATATATATATATATATATATATATATATATATATATATATATATATATCTTTATTCTATCTTATAAAAGTTAAGCAGTACAGAAGGGCAGGAAAAAAAAATTATGTATAACAATACTCTCAAAAGAAATGTAAGTAATTTCAACCATCTTAGAGAAAATAAATTTATATGTTGAAAGAAGTGAATCAGCAAATTTTTAAACTTCAAAAAATATCCCAACAGTTTTTATTTAAAACTGTTAAAACGCAAACTGTTTTTTTTTTAAAAAAATAATCTATTCCTATTTCCTAAAGCTGGTGATTTATTTACTTATTGTATAAATTATTCATAACACACTACGTGTATTCAAGCAATATATATATATATATATATATATATATTATTTTTAAAAAAGAGGTTTTGAAAACATTACATTTACAATTTCTTGAATTCAAAAAGATCACTTTTAATATCTCTTAATTTGTTATCGGTTTTAAAATAATATCTTTTTCTTTTTACAAGGGCATTTCATAATTACTACTATATTAATAAGTTTCATACTGATTTCTCATAGCCTTTATAATACACAAACCTTCTTACTTAATAATATTAATAATAATATTGTCTAATTTTATCCTAATAAAAATAACAATTGCATTTGAAATGGAATTCCAAAATCAATATCTCTAATTCATATCATATTCAAAATTAGAAAGCTTAATACTTTTTGTTAATGAATATTCTTTGATTTAAGCAAAGAGTTTGAGTTTAATGTCCTTGTAGGACCAGATGAACGTTAATAAAGTTTGTAATAAGCCTTTTAGGGAAGATGAAAATTATTTAAACAGAGACAAAAATTGCCAGGAAGCTGAAAAGGCTGAATCTAAAAAACTTTATAAGAAGCAGTTAGATAATTTTTTATTGTTCTAAAAATTAATAAATATTTTCCGAACGATATTCAGTTTTTTTTTTTGTCTCTTCTTAAAATACGAATTTCTTACTTCTAGGCAAAAAACTTTTGTTGTAAAGAATATGAAACCTTTCAAGAAATTATATTACTTTCATAATTGTATAAATAAGAGAAGACTATTTATTTTGAACCTGAATCATGGCTCTATTATCTAAATATATATCAATTGCTTAAACTATTTGTGAGGAAATAAAAAACAGTTCATGTTTTTTTCTTGAATTGAAACCGTACTTTGAGTGAAATGAATTTAAAAGATAATTTAGCAATTGTATTAATCACAAAATATAATTCGGGTAACTGTTGTTGAATATATACCAAGAAAGACATTTAACATGAAATTCTGGCTTAAAAACTCCCAGAAATGAAGTAATAAAACTACAACTACTTGAACAAATAATTTTTTTTAAAAAAATGAATGTGTTTCCAATGAACATTTTGTACTCAAACCTCTCTTCGAATATTTATTCATTCATTTTTTTTTTTCCTTTTCATTTCTTTGTTATGATTTGAGCCTCAAATTGTTAAGGGTATATAATTCGGTAAATTAGGTATATAATTATAATACACTTTTTTTATATTTATTCGTTGGGCCTTTGCGGCAGCACGTAATAAGAGAAGAGATTCTTTGTGATTGTGAATGCCCATAACTCTTCACTCATTCTTAGTCATTTAATTTAATTGCCCACTTTAAAATGTTGGGCAAGCATTTAATATTTAAATGCTTAATTTAACTTATTAGTCAAACAATAACATAAATATAACATGATAAGCCGCTCCTTGCCTGAAACATATTAATACAGTCGTTAAAAAACGGGTGGATTTTGAACAAAAAATATAAAAGGTAAGTGTATTGAATTAATGTACGATTCTTTAATAATTTTTAAGCCAACAAGTTTGGAGTCTGAAATAGCAATTTGTAAGGAGGAATAATTTGTGTATAAATTAGATCTTCGCCAAGAGAACCAATACGTTGATCATTTATGTTTCTTTAGTTATTATTTCTTAAAATATGTTGACAAATAGATCACGTACTTAGTTGTATATTATTAACCAACCAAGGGGCTATTGTTTTAGTTGAATCACTTTTGACGCACCTGATCACTTTTCAATTTTTTATCATTTACTTTAATTTTAATTACATTTTGCTTAAATATATTTAACTTAATACTTTATCGTTTCATTTACTTTTAATATTTGTAAGGTTTACTATTATACTGTTCTCGATATTTTATCATTTACTTTAATTCTTATATTAAAATGAGTAATAAAAAATCACATCCTGGGTGGCTAAATCTGTTCTTTGCAAAACTTTGCATAGAACTTTAATTCATTTTTTTATAGTTTCTTTCATCATGAAAAATTATTCACTTACAAATATTACTGACAAATATGTTATAAAACTTTTAAATTATATTTAAATTTTTGTGTCCAATATGTACTATTTATTTCATATACTTTTATATACAGTACACATAAATGAAATAAAAAAATCGTGTTATTATGATTTTTTCTTATTTTATATTCAAAGTGTTCAAGAATTTTTGATAGTTTACTGATAAAACCGCTTTGTTCGAAACCTTTACTCAATTGCCCGTAATAGAAGAAGTTGGTAAATTTGCATTACTAGTTGCAAAGCATACTGATATCTCAATATTCCAAAATCACATGTAAAATGTTGTTGATACATGTAAATCACAAAATAGATAAACGAGAATAAGAAAACATCTTGTTATTTGAATAAAAAATAATTTTGATGAATAAATAATTTTTAAATAAATCAATGAAACACAATCTTTGTCTTTGTTTTTCTCCTTAACTAATGCTTAAGCTTCTTCTTTTTTTAAGTCAGTTTCTTTTTTCTCAACACATTATTACGATCTTATTCCCAGACCTTGGCAAAGTGCCAAGATTTATTTAATTTTTGCTCATTCAGTTTTTGCTCATTCAGTTTTATGTATTTTATATCTATTAATGCAGAAAGTTAATACCTACAATGAAATCAATGTTTACAAAAAACAAAGCATCAAAATTCCTAATGATATCGTTATCAAACAATTAACTCTCTAATGCAGAACTATTATGCTATATTTTCATACATCGTTTAATACTACCATTAGCATGTTTTAAATAAACTGTAGTGTATGATATCAATGTATAGTTAAAATATTTTATAATTTTATAATTTAATTACTAAAAGTGTCCTAATTTTAAGATGATTTTTCGTATCCGCTTTTATATACATAAAATAAACGTACATAAAATACAACTTTATTTTTAGCATTAAAACAGTTAAGCAATTCAAGATAATATCACAAAGAAAACATAAGCCATAAATTTAATAAAGGTAGGTAGGTACAAGGCTACGTTAAGTCGATGCAAGAATATATTTAAATATGTTACTAGGATCTTTTATGAATATTTTAATATTGTCTAGACTGAGAGGTACACACTCAAATTTATTTTCTTTTATCTTCTTTGGCGCTTGATTACTCGTTTATACTTACGTACTTCGCTTTAATACAGTAAGAAACTTATTTTATTTCTTTTGACAATCATATATATTAGAAACGATGAATATATAGGTAATGTATGAACACAAGTAATAATGTTATGCGCAATTGCACATGAGGATTTCTGAACGTAAAATTTCTGTCAAATATTAAAAATTACGATTCATTAAATTAACTTTTCAATTAAATTCTTCATATCAAACCGTTTTAAGTAGAAGCGTGGAATTAAAAGTTAAACAGAATCAAGATTTGTTTTAAAAAACTGTAAATTAAATATTTAAACCTAGATAACTGAACTTAAACCAGCGTTCCTCTGTAACTAACCATTTGACTCACAGACTATGAATTAAAACACACACTATTTTATTTTTTTTATATTCCCTTTATTTTTATTTAAAACACATTATCGTAACTTATGTGAAAAATTAGAATGTTTTAAATAAAAGATAAAACAGTGTTACAGATTTGCGTTTGCACTCATGGGAGATGTTAGAAATGTGCCTGTACAAATAGCCTTGTTGCAATAATTACATGCGTATTTTGTCATTCGGCGTTTTTTGCATGAACAGAAAATACCGATTCTGCGATTGTTTGCCGCACTTTCTTTTATGGGTTTTTCTGCATTCGATATATTTATTTTGATGGAATGTCTTAAAGTTACCGTAATATACAACAAATCTCGAAAAAGAACAACTGTACAGATGTGCTTGTCATCTTCACATAACTCTTGTTACGAGTTATAAAGGTTCTGCAAGTGAGAAGGGGTCTCGCAAAGCATATTTATCAAGATCCAATTGCCTGTGGCAACTCTTTATCAGTAATGAGCTAAAATAGAGAAAATAAAGAGAGGGTCGAATGTTTCAGCTTAGGTTAAAATACTTATTGAAACATATTAAATTAACCATTGATCTAAAATGTCACCAAGTGCGATGTTATAAAGTCGGGTTTTTATATTTTCTTTATTTTTAAATTTAAATTCAACTCTATATAAATATTTAATTTAATTTTTCAATCCATCTAAGCATTTAATGTGGCTATAGAATGATTAAAATGAAATGATTTTATTGAAATTTAACTTTTCCAGGCAGATTATTACTATTTATTTTTAAATACAGATGCAGAAATATCTGACTATGCAAAGTAATTTTTCAATCGATAAAAATATTTAATGTAACTTTTGCAAAAGGATTTAAATGAACTGCAACCCTCAAATGCGGTTTATTTAAATTATATTTGTCTAAGTAAATTATTACACTTTATTTTTAAATTCAGATGCAGCACTGCAAA
Source organism: Nephila pilipes (assembly GCA_019974015.1). Classification (NCBI taxonomy): domain Eukaryota; kingdom Metazoa; phylum Arthropoda; class Arachnida; order Araneae; family Nephilidae; genus Nephila; species Nephila pilipes. Next base: position 579,363 of record BMAW01068446.1, read on the forward strand.
ACTATATAAGGTAATTTTTCGATCTATATAAGCGTTCAATGCGGCTACTGCAAAAGGATTCAAACTGATTGTAATCCTTAAACACAGTTTATTGAAATTCAATTTGTCCAGATAGCCTATTACTGTTGATATGAAATATTGTCACAAGTACTAAAGCATACTACTTGTGATGAGTCATACATGATTATTTCCTGGTGCTGTAGGATTTGATCAATACCAGCTCCAAAGATTTTATGATTAAATAAATCAATACGAAGAAACTTCTAAAGCAATATTGCAGTTAAAGATATAGTTGATTGCTATGTGATGCTCTAACCAAAATAATACAACAAGCAACAAACCTATATTCAAAATGTAAAAAATAAATTTCAACTATTTTTATAACACATTACAGTTAATTATGCCTTATGGCTGGAAGCGGTTATTGTAAAATAGCAAACGATTTCCTTCAAATATAATTAATATAGAACAATTGCATCAAAAATATAAAAATAATCAGCTCCTAATGTTATTTTGAAAAGGTTTTGAATTTGAATTTCCTACAATAAGTAAATTATTATTTATTCTTATTTATTAGAATATTTTTGCATACAAGCCAGAACTTTGAGCTTAAATAGATCATATAGAAGTACAAATCTTAAACATAGAGGTGACTTTTTGCTCATGATATAATTAATAATAGGTTAATTTTTGTGTTCAATATTAAATTAATTTTTGATCAATTTTAATCCCATATAGATTTATTAAACATGTTTTGAGAATTACAGCATTCAAAAGAAATATATTATTCTTTAGTTACACTTGATACGTTTAGAGTAGTTTGGAATTTAATTTCACAAATAACTGCCGTCAGTATTGCTGAAAACAGTTGCGTATTAAGTTTAGCTGGGAAATTTAGAGAGTGGGGGAAGTTAAAACGTCATTTTGAAATGATTCTAAGCTACAAGGTCCATCGTTTAAAATATTGATGTTTTTATTATTAATATTACTCTTTAAGAAGCAAGAGGTTAGCTACTGGGGACAGATTCGTAATTTTAAATAGTGTTCAAGAGACGACTCCTTAACTAGTATCTATCTTTTCTAACATTCTTGTCACAAATCAGGATGACTTTGGGTACCAGAAATATAATTCTTAACTAGTCAGTCTGAAAATTTCCAATTCTTATGTTATTTTCCCACGAGGGAATCAAGAGCAACGAAACAGTTGACAGTGCTGCAAAATCTGCATCTGGTACATTTCACAACCTTCCATACAGCATTACTGTAAAATTTATTTAAGCACCTATTGGTGATAAATGTAATTTTGAAATTTATAGCAAAATGAGCCTTACGAAACTCAACATATCTCACTGGAATTCACAATGTAGAAGACAAATCATTACGTTAACACATCTATGAATTGGACACCTGAAACTTACACATTAACTCCTCATCTAGATGAAAATCTCTCTATGAGTAATCATTTTGTTTGTCTCTTAGCTGTGAGACATATATTGACCAAATGTTCTATTTTTGATTCTGCAAGTTTTAAAAATTTTTAAGTCATACACCTTATCATTAAATGACTTTGGAGAAAAACTCAACCAAATATACTTAATTTTCTACATGGTATTGGTCTTACTTCATAACTATACATTTCTTACATGAAATGCGCTTACTTCACACACTTAATCTTATTTTATCTAGCTTTTTATTTTGTGTACTATCCAGTGTTCAACTTTTAATTAATTTTACTTCATAAAATAGAAATTCTTCACTTTGTGTTTACACAATATGAACAATGAGGACTCAGAACCAGAAATACCAAACAAACAATCAGCCTTAAATTCCACATCTATTCAACGTCAATAGGCCTCGATAAATTAATATCATGTATTTCTTAAAAGAAGCAGGTCTTGTACCAAAAGCTTTATTTGAGGGTCATGAGCTCACAATCTCATTTGAATATAATTATTCTACAAAATCCGGCTCTTTGATTGATGCTATAACTGTTCATTTTTAAGCTAAAGATAATATATTCAAATAAGAGCTATTTCTCAAAGATTCGTTAATAAGATCAAAAATTATAGTTCTACGAGATCCGTTTTTTGACTGATGCTGCAATTGTTCATTTTTAAGGTACATCTTTCAAAAAAACTAAGGGATATTCTCAAAATTGCGTTAATGAAAACGATAACTATACAAAACTGAAAAACTCATTATAAGTTTGCTATTTAAATATTAAATATTGTGACTATAACACGATTTTCCCTATATTGATCTTGGAAACATTTCCATTGGAATTGCTTAAAATGAAATCTCTTCCAACAAAATAAAACGTGACTTGTGCCGATTGGATTGAAATTATGAAGTGTAGTGAAAAGATTAGAAAAATTACATTTATAATGATCCATTAAAGGAACAGTGAAGAATTAGAGAATTTGAAGTTAGTTAGTGGGTGATAGAACTAGTGATAGCGATAGTGAATCAAAGTCTCACGTCGGATGCCATTATTCTTAATCAGGGGATCAGAGGAACACCAGAAGACTTAACAGAGGGTTCAAGGATTTAACCTTATGTTCCAACTAGTCTTCTCACTCAAACCCGAGGGAGTTGGTAAGAGTTGAATAAATTTAATTTTATAAGCATTTGTTCAAACGCATTTAGATAGTCCAACTACAGAGAAAGAAAAGTTAAAGCAAACTTCTGAGCTTTAAACAATCAACCAAGTGAATAATAAATTGCTCAGAATCTTAATTGGTCTTGATTCTCGTTTTTGTTGATTGTTTATTGACTAATCAAGCTGTGTAATGGAAGAAGCTGATAATCAGTGCGAGTTACAAGACCATTTTTATTCATAGATTGAAACTGTACCCGTAAAAATTAAATAAATGTAAAAGAGATTGTATCACTTCAAAAAGAAAAGAGAAAAATGTGTCAATCTCTCTTTTCGGAATAAATCTTTATTTTCCGCTCATTTCTTCCTTTAATCCATTTATACCCACACTCGATGTTTTTACTGAACTGTTATAATGCTCGGAACAAGAAAGAAAATGTTGCAAACGATCTAAGATTAAATGGAACTAATGAAGGCTTAGTGGTGATTTTGATTGCATAAGCTGATATTGCGATTTTATTCATTTCCTTTGTAATATATCAGAAGAACACTTTTTCTCTTTCCAGAAAAAATACTAGAGATTTACATAAATTCTTTATTTTTATTTTTTAAGAATAGTTACGTATTGGAAATGTAAAAAGTATGTAAACTTTTGACTAGAAAGAACTTATTAAAATGTTAAGAATAGAAATAGAAGACATTGATTCAATTTAATTAAATTTTTACAAATATTCTATGATAACATTCTTAGAATCTCTTAAAATTACAATGTTAAGAATAGAAATGTATGATAGTTACAAATTATTGGTCTATTCTTAAAATATTTTAAGTATTACGAAACATGAAATTCAAACAATCTGTGAAGTACTCGTATCACAAATGTTTGGTTATTTCTTCTTTAAAACTATTAAATTATATTGATTGGAATAAAAGTCTGTATAATGTGTTACAAATTATAACCTATTCTTAAAATCATTGAAATGTTACAATACGTAAAATGCATACAATCCATAATATATTACCAGTATTCAGCTGTTAAAGATTTTAATGAAATTATTTTAATCCAACTGCATTCAAAACATGAATTCGTAATACATACTTATAAATACGCATTCCAAATAAAAGTTATTTCACGTTTCTTATCATAAAGAAATAGGTTCAATACAGAAATCGGAAAACTATTCATTTCTTGTATACGGCCTTACGATATATAATTCTAATTAATAGTTAATCAAATGCAATCGTAGATCATAAACTGAATACAAATTTTCCAAACACAGCCTGACTGAAATAGTCCATTTAAAAACTGTAAGAAATATGCAGATTCATTTCCAGATACGTATCTCCAAATCTGCTGAACAAATAAATATATATCAAGTTTTATTAAATGATTAAAAATGTAAGGTACATAACAAATTATCAATAACATATTTTTAAAAACTTTGGAATATTACATATAAAACAATGTATAATGCGTGAAAAAAACAAGAAATCTGGCAAAATTTTATCATAGATCAAATATGTATATCTTGATATAGTTTGTAACGTTGGTTTATTCAAAGTTTCTTTTCACTAACCCCCAAGGACTTTTTGTAACTGGAATTGCATAAAATTACAACTCCATGCTAATCAAATGAAATATGTTTAAATAAATGATGCAGATAAGAAATGTATTGGATTGAATAAGGTACAGAGATATATAAGTGAAACAAAACTTAAAGGAAAGAGTAGGAAGACAGATGATAAGGAAAAGCTGATAGATGCTTGTAAATTATAGTTAATTATTGTAATTAATGGTTGGTAGTAAAATTGGTTGGAAGTTACACCTGACTAGAATAAGGGGAATTGAATCTTCTATAAACGAGTATTATCTCAATCAGTGCGAGCTAGGAGGTAAGCTAGGACTTTATTGTTTAATTATAAGTTACCCCTTTTTTTTAGAGAAATAATAAATAAAGTTGTGCGAAGTAATTGACTACAATCTCGAACTGATTTTGGGTGATTATTTTAATTATTTTATCTGTACTAGGAATTAAATTGAACTTAATAATAATATTAAGATGGCAGACGAGTTGGGTAACACGAATAAGCACCAGATGAATGCATGGTAACAGCATTCATCTGGCATTATCGGCATGGAATGCATGATAACGGGGAAATAAATCTATTACATAACAAAAATTTATTAATAGATAGCTTTTTATTAAATTGACACCTATTACATCACCTGAAATTAAGGTGATTAATTTTGTATTTAATTTATACCATCCATAATTAAAAATAGCATGATTTCCAATCGCAATGAATTATTGAAATATATCTATATTTGATATTTTTTAAAGTTTGGAGAATAATTAAGATGAGTTTAAATAAGAATTGAGGTAGTTCTTCTGAAATAATCAAAATGTACGGTGTTACAAGCAAGAATAAATCGTTTAAATAAATGGAATATTAACAATCATTCAATCATCCAATTACATAAAATGATATGAAAATAATCTTTTTAGCATATCGTTATTCTACAAATCGAAATTTATGTCAGTTTGAAAACATACATCATTCAAAACATAATCATTTATTATTTGATGTACTCGAATATTTCTGTGATTGATTTTAAATTATATGTTGTACATAATATTAAAGTAATATTATTTCGCTTATATTTTGGTATCAATATTAACGTGAGCTAGATTTTTTGATCTTCCAAATCATGAATCACTTTCAGGAGATAATTATTAAATATAAAGCATTATTTTTTAGAATTTTCCAATGAAAATAAGCAATAATATACAAACGTAAACTGAAGGAAAATCAAAACTAAAAGTAAGTATTTTCAGCATTTTGATTACCAGTCGAAAATAAGGAATTGTTTTATTTTCTTTTACTACAATAATGAGAAATAATAGCGTTCGATTAATATAACACACTTTTCAACCAAACGCAACCAAATAAAACTCTTTGAATATAATAAGTAAATAACACGCGACGCGAAACATTTTTATCCCATCAATACACAAAAAATTCGATTCGATTAAAAGAAAATATCGGAATTTACGCTAAGCTTTAAAAAAGGAAACTTCTTTGAATGCTTGGTAAACAACAAACTTTTAAATTCAAAATTCCAAATTGCAGCCTCTTTCAGGAAAAAAAATTAAATTCCTTCTACACATGAAACGCTTACTTAGCAAATTAGAAGCTAAAAATTTTCCAAAGATGACCATTATTTAAAATACATTCCTCACCATTCATTTTCATTTTTCGAAATTCCATCAAAAAGGAAGTTTGGTGAAAGAATCCAACCATTAAAAGAATTCAATACCAATGATTATTCTGTCTGAATGCAAGAAATGCGCAAGTTGAATTTTTTTAAAGCTTACGACAGAGCGAAGTAATACTTTTTTTTTTTTTTTTTTTTTTTTTTGAAACTTTTATGATTCTCAAATGATAGCATTCAACTTTCGTCGCTTTTCCTTCAGCGAAAAAATGTTTCGCATTTATTAGAAGTGAAAAATTGCTTTCAGAAATCTTTTGAGTTTTATTTAGAGTAATCTTTTAAAAGTGAGAGGAATATATGGTAAATATAGTGCGGTCTTTTTCATTTAATATAAAAGTCGAGATGTTGTCAAAAAAATCTTATTATAAGAAAAGTATTTTGAATTTTTTGAATCGTAAGATCAAAGTATTTAAGTTCCCCATTTAACATTTTCGTTTTTATCAACGGATAGAGATGTAAAAGAAATATATTTAAATAATTGAGTTACAGTGAGCAGTAATTACAGCATTAAGTTTTTTGTTTCATTTATTAACATGAATACTTATGAGATGAAATGTATCAAAATGTATCACACAAAAAATGTATACATACGATTAAATGTTATAAATCACAAAATAACAGATACAGATTTCTTCATTTTGTTCTGCAAAATTTTGAATTCTGACACAGTATTTCTAATGAAAATCCACGTAAAAATATGTTTTTAATGGTTTGATGGCATCCTATTATATGGCTTGTCTGTCATACTAAAATTTAAGCACAAGATATAAATTTCAACTTAAGTTCAAACACAGACCAATTATTTAAAACAGTCAGTTAGTTACATCCAAAATATCTTTATTCACTTCTGAAATATGGAGAGTTCTCCTTCGGTTATACCTTCTCCGCGAGTACTAACAAGTTCTATAATCTATTAAAGAACGCTCTTACCGGAATAAAAGGCGACTACCACCTGCAATTTCTCCGACGTCGTTGAGTCCTTACCTCACCAAATCTGCTGTACACATTAGAATACTTCAGTGCACAATACACTAACATTCTTATTACCATAACCTTTCCCCTTCAAATAAATTCTCTGTCGATTTCATTCATCTTCATTATATCTATTCACTTCACTTCCAAAATTTAATTAATTTGCATCACGTTCCATTTGGTTGAGAAGATGTTAAGAACTTGAATATAAAATAATAATAAAAAAAACCAGAAGTTAGTTGAAAGAAAATAAATCGCGAATAGACTATATTACAATGTGTGGTAATTTAAATAAATAAAAATTGATATAATTAACTAAACTATGTTTTTTAATATTATACTTAGATGGTACTCCAGTGTCTTTCCAGAAATTAGTATTAAATATATAATTTTTTATATAAGTAATTTTTTGACACATTTCACAATTTTGAATACTTTTAATGAATATGTATTAATCTATAATGGTATAGTACTAATTGAATTTAAATGGTATGTAAAAATTACCTCATACATTCGAATAGGAAATAAAAAAAAAATCCTGAGTTTAAGATGAATACTTTATCTCCTTGCCTGGTTTGCTCGTTTGCAGTAAGGCGTCAGAGCAATATCATTTCTATGTCGTTTTTACTGTTTTGTCTATACCTTTCTTTTTTTATCATCAGTTTAACCGTATAGAGTAAATAAACAAATTGTATTGGAAAATAATTGTAAATTAATTATACTTTTTTACGTATAACTGTAAATTCAACTCCCCCTGTTAGGCAATATGTAGGAAGAAATGACAATCACCAGGTAAAGCACATGGTTATTTTATTTGCAGAATAGAAAATTCGAAATGTTTAAAACTATTAGAAATATTAATTTTAATAACATTTTCCTACTTACAAATGTAAAATTAACAAAAATATGCAATAAAAACCGGTCTTCTATGGATCAAATGTGTGGAAAAATTAAACCAGATAAGGGAGTACAAAAGAAACAGACAGATAAATAAAAGTAATCATATATAAATGTAAATTTCATTCAATCTGTTTTCCTTTGAAATCTGGGGATTTATTGTAGTTAGCTTTGAAATCAATTTTAAAAAGATCTAATTACGGTTTCTTCTGTGTAGTTAAATAAAAGATAAGTTCTTTCTAGATCGAGTCTTGAGCTACTACGTTATCGATTTATGTTTAAACAAGTACCAAGAAAGCTCAGATTTAATCGATACATAACCTGCTTAATAAGAATCGAGATATTTCGTAATAACAAAAATTGATGAAATTTCGAATCATATATTTTGTTTTTTTAAATAAAAACCTTCATAAAATCAATAACGGAATTAAAAGGTTGTAGTATTTTAAAAGGGGAAAGCAGTATTTATCAATTAAAAATTAATTCGTCTTTCATGAAAACACAAAAATGTAGCAAATACTCAAGTCCTGAAATTTGTGTTCATCATTAATGTTTCAAGCGTTTAGAAATTCCTTACAACTCCATTTTCAATAAATAAATTTAAATAAGAATAATAAACTTCTTAAGTTCTTTCGGTAACCTATGAAAAATACATAATTCTGTTTCATAAGGACTTTTAATGTAAAATCCCCCTGTTTTATCAATAAAGTCCTTAAAAGCGCTAGGTAAGCAAGTAAGCAATCTTATAACTTTCAAAGCATGAAAGTTTAAAAAGTATTCTTACAATGTATAAACATATTTTTCAATTATTGCGATAAAAAAGCATTAAATAAATTAAATTTAAAACAGTATCGCATTAAAGGATGTTTAAGTAAAAGCCTTTTTATATAAAGAGACAGATTATATCCTTTAGACGATATAGAATAAATTAATTTTATTGAAAAAGCAAATATATAATGTAAGAAGAGCAAAAGTAGTTAAGTAACTGAATAAAATTATAAGAAATATTATTTGAATTGCTACGACATTTTACATAATATTTATATAGTATGCATGAGTTTATAAATTAATATAATGCATTTACAAATTGTTCTTATTTATGATGAGTGAGTTATATTCCAGTACACATTAAACACATTGAATTTAATGAAACAGTTATTTTAAGAAATGCAAATAAATTTTCATATAAACAAAATAGTGTTTTCTTATCATTTGTGAAAAACTAATGTATTATATCATTTAATGACCTTAAATGCTGAGATTGCATTTAAGTTAAAATGTCATTATCCAATAACCTGTTTTCAAGAGATGGGGGTTCTTGGTATATGAGATGGGGGGTTCTTGGTATTCTTGGTATTTCTTTTCTTCTTTCACTGTTATTGCTATTTAAAAAAAACAAAAACAAAAAAAAAAAAAAAAAACATCACACTCAAAGTGTACAGTAGATACAGTATCTGGTTAGCGAAAAGTTAAAAATCATGCTCGATGACATACTTTGGTAAAAACGCTTCTGAGTTATAACGATAATGAAAAAGTTGCAGTTGTTGAAAGTTGAACACATTTTGTTGAAAGTACGGAATCCTTGTAGGTTTGGAGTGAAAATCTATAACATAAATTATCTATATTTCGAAACGTTTGACTGTTTCGATAGATAAAAAAAAAAGAAATGTTTGTTATCCAAATTAAACTCGTGATTGATGCAAATTTATGCAGCCTAGAACAGATGGAATACATAACAGACAAGTATTATTAATTGCATTGAAGGATGCAAACGATTTCGCGATATTAACTCAACGACTGATGCATGTAAGAACATTTTCGAGCTTCAGTGTATATTTATTCAACATCTGAATTGAAATGATTTTATAAATAGCTTAAGCTAGCCTATTATTTAGATAATAATTCATTCTTGATTCAATGTGAATGGAGTTCTAGAATAAAGATGAGCTTATCAAAATCTAAAATTATATATATATATATATATATATATATATATATATATATAAAATTCTTACATAACATGAGGTTGTCGGGATACACTAAACTGAGAGTTAATAGAACTGCGATTTACAATAGTATAAAGAATTGATCGATAAATCAATCATCGAAACAAACATTTGTCAAGATTAGCGATTTCGTCTGCCCTACTCAATTTTATGACAATTCTTTGATTATTATCAACTTTATTAATAATTATCTTGATTTTTTTTAAACTCGGGTAGTTAAATAAATCTCTGTAAATTCTTGCTCTTCTTTGGCCTTTTCGAATTTGTTAGATAACTTCGAGTTTTCCTTCCCTCTTACAAGGCTTTTATTCACGTTGACACTATTTCAACGTTACTTTAAATAATACGGAAATCCCTTGCATAAGAAAACACTTTATAGCTCATAAAATGTGACTAATATTGAATGATGGAACGAACGACTCACGGATCACGAGACTGAAAAAATAATCTCTTACAAAATAAACATATTCATCATATATATATATATATATATATATATATATATATATATATAACAGATAGTAAAGAAGTTATTAACGTCTCTTTTCAGGAAATTTTTACATCATCCTATCAAAACATTAATCCGGATTTCATAAAAAGAAAATAATAATAATGACGCCACAATTTGTTTATCACAATAGAGTGATATCTAAACCCGATTGCTTGTCGATGGAGTCATAGTGAAACAACGTGTAAAGAAGACTTGCATTGTTTCTGAACCATGAGTTATTAGGTCTGACTGTATATGTATGTGTCTGTGTGTTAAGAATTTATAAATTTGTTCTAATGTTAATAAAGCATTCCAAGTGTATAGCCTAAATGAAAAATCCTTTTCTACATATATATATATACCAGGTATGTAAGTATGAAACCTGAATTTGCCCATAGGTGGAGCTAGATGTCGATGCAGTTACCGACACATTACGTAAGCGGTGTCTTGTTATTGTATTGATATCCGACAAAGATTTCCAACTCACAATAACACGCGTTTCATTCAGTAGTATTAGTTTATTAGAGATAAACATGTCGAGTTTTGTGTCAATAAATTACGATTTGCGGACAGCACTACTTTTCTGTTTTCATCTGAAGAAAACCGTAGCCGAATCGCATCGAATGCTTCTGGAGGCATTTGGTGAGCATGCTCTCGGTAAAACACAGTGTTTCGAGTGGTTCAAACGGTTCAAAAGTGGCGATTTTGACGAGAGGAACGAAGAACGTGGAAGACCACCGAAACAGTTTGAAGACGCCTTGTTGGACGAAGACGGCTCTCAAACACAACAACAACTGGCGGATCAGTTAAAGGTGACCCGAGAAGCCATCTCCCTTCGGTTCGGATCATATCATTACAATAAACATGTTTTTTCTGTACAAAAATTCCGGTTTCATACTTACACACCTAGTATATGTATATGCATATGTGTGTGTGTTATATTATTTAAGATTATGTATGGTAGCAGCCGTTTACTTTGTGTTGATATATTAAGGATATGATGATATTACAGGAAAGTTTTTAACCAGGCAGTTACAAAGATGAACTCTTGATACTGGCAACTATCTGTGGATATTCAATGAATCCACAATCCCACACAATGAGTGTGGATCCAGTGAATATGTTAAACACGTTTATCTGCCTTTAGCCAGATGTAATAATTTGAATTATTGACAATTCCATGTTTGATTTTCAATGTTTTAATTTTTTTTTCTCTTAGTTTTATTGTTCAATTACACAATAAAGTTAAGTTTATTTTAATATAATTTATGATTTCAGTTTCATTTGTGTAATGTATGCATGTATATATGTGAATACAAATTCTTTATATTAAAATGGATGTATGCATAAAATTTCTAAATATCTTGATGTTGAAAAACAATAGCAATAAAATTTATACATAAAAATTATAGCGCAAAACTATTGAACAATTCCGTTTTTGGCAATACGTTAATATGTACTTTATAACATGTGCGACATTGAAAAATAACAAAGTTAGGTATATTTAAATATTTTTATAAAATAGCAATGTGTGTATTAAAAGTGTTTTCAGAGTGCACTAAAATATCTTGATGTTAGAAAACAATAATTAAATAGCAAACAGCAGCAATTTACAAACTAAATTGTTTTCTTATTCACTGAACGTGGAAATTTCACACACACACACACACACACACACACACACATTTTATAAAAATATTTAAATATACCTAACTTTGTTGTCGTGTAGGGAAAGAGTGTAGATCG
>BMAW01068449.1:0-26080 GCA_019974015.1 Nephila pilipes
GCTGCTGTAGAAGGAAGTCGCTACATACTTCAAGTCTCTTAATAATCACTATAAAATCAACGCTTTTTTAAAAAATATTCAATTAAAAGCATTGTTTAAATTTGAATAGACACTTAAGTCTTCCAAATATCGTATCTGATTGAATAGAAAATACGTCCAGGACTTAAACGGAATTTTTTCTCAGAGAACTCAGAAATCTGTAAAAATGCAAATTTTTCTTGAATTCTAAGAAGATTGCATTGAGGTGTGAAACTGATGTGTTAACGCCGTTTCGTCTAACACAGTGGTTTTCAATCCTTATTGACTCACGGACTCTGTTAAAGGTTTTCCCTTTGAAAAATGTATAGATTCCCTCTCACCCTTTGAAAAATATGTCTTAAAATAATATTTAAAGTGCATAAATATGTTATAGGTGCTTTATGCAATGCATTTAAAGAAAAGTTTTGCATTTTTTATTTTAAAATAATTAACATAAATTTAACACAATTTAATTATTAATAGCATTATTAACCGTGCTCCAGGTGTCCCCTATCCTATCATTATATTTAGTGACTGGAGTGTGCTTGCATATTTTTTTTCTCACAAACTGTCACAGTGTAGCTCTATTGATAAAATTTGCAGTCACATTTGATATTCTACATTTGTTTCTATGTTTTGTTTTTGTTCCTATATACAGTTGCAAAAATCTTAATCTTGTATGGGTAAACGAGTGAAATGAATCCAACATGATGAACAATGGAAAAAGCCAATTTATTCACAGGTATTCAGGAAAGACGAAATATGGGTAGCAAAAAATGGAGACTAACAACACAATCAGGAAGCACAGTATTTGCATAGATTAGTACACAACAGGAACAAACACAGCACTTGCACAAATCAACAACACAGAAACAAAGCAGCACTTCTAATGTCAGTCCCAATATTTTTAATAACGTTCAACTCACTAGTTTATTAATTCTTACTTAAGACAAATCTCTAAAGTAATACTTTTCATGGGCTCCGACAGCTTCCCCAGAAGATATAGGCCGCTTCTAGGCAGATTCACTTGGCCATTTCCCAACCGAATCTGAGGCTTCCTATATCTCAGTATTTATAGTTGTTCTGGCCATGTGTGACGTCATAAGGAAATGTCTATGACTTTCGTCCTAATCAAGAATTTAGGAAGATTTCAACATTTTCGGTTTTTCACCAAATTCGCCAAGTCGACAAAATGGTAGCCAAGTCCATTGCCACGGTTGGGGGTTCATTGATTAAGCTTTCCTTGGTGACCAACGAAATCTTTGTAAATGTCTCTTTTCCCTTATGGTAGTAATATTGTAGGGAAGCATCATCATCTCAGATTTGTAACAGTTCGTTGAAAAAAAAATTTCGTAAAAGTACGTTATTCCGAATGGCATTAAAATGTTTATAGCTGTGTGAGAAACTTCTAATGTTCTGCATAAACCTGCAACCGAAAAATTAAGGAACTGCTCTTGCAGAAATTTAGATTTTAACGTCGAATCTATTGATATACTGTTAATTTGTTCCCTCTCCATCATTGCAAACATCGAAGTTTCTGATTAATTTTCAGGGATAATTAGCGAAATGCATCTTTGTATTTTTTTAGTTTATAAACATTAGTCAAATAAGCGAGTGCTTTATAATTTTATTATTTTTATTTTAACTTGCGAAATACTGGAGTGCGTTCCTCGCAACACAGTTCGAAGACCATTGGCCTAACACAATGAAGAGACTAGCTTTCCAGCCACGGACAGACTGCAAATAATATTATGAAGATATTTTTCTTTCTTTGCTCCAACAAGATTGCTAATCAAATTACTAAATGTCAAGCATTTAGCAATCTGAGGCAGAGATACATATTTCTGCACCTACCACAACTGATTTTGAATTTTGTAATTTTATTCTTATAATGACAATGAGTTTGAGTAGAACATTTTAAAAGACAGAATTATTTCAAGTCCACTTACAGAAACCAGTAGTTTAGTTTTAGTTTTTATTAACGTCGCACTAGAAGCAACACGAGGGTTATTGGCGACGGACCTCGTAATTTTGAACCACGGTCAAGTGACGAGGATGACACCTGAGCTGGCACCCCCTCTCCTAACATCCCCACCACGCCAACGGGAGGACTTTGGGCCCCGAACAGATTTAACGTGCATCAGCCCCGGCTACACGGCGGGTCTTTGGCGGCCAAGGATCGAACCCGCGACTGAACGAAAACCGCCAGCCGCGAGTCCACGACCTTGACCACTAAACTACCGCGGCCCCACAGAAACCAGTAAGTGGACTTGAATGAGACTTCATTCTCTTTTTTTTTTAAGTATAATGGTGTCTCTTATTGTAATGAATTATGTTATATTACAATAGATAAGAAATAATGTTATATAATAATAGAAAATTGATTTCCCGCATGTAGAACTTTAAGACGAATCACTCACACGTCAGTTCTAATATTTCTTTTAATGATGCAAATAAGACAAAATAAATTCGAATAGGAAGTGTACTTTTCGAGCACTTTTTGAGTGTTCTTGTTATTTTATAATCTTACAACTTTAGGCAATGTTTTTCATCTGTGGCTTCTTGCGATCCACCAATAATGTTTAGTTTAGTTTAGCTTTCATTAACTTCGCACTAGAAGCAACACAAGGGCTATTGGTGACGGATCTCGTAATTTTGAACCACGGTCAAGTGACGAGGATGACACCTGAACTGGCACCCTCTTCTCCTAACTCACCAAGAATGTGAAGGCGGTGTTTGTGAATAAGCGAATCGGTCAAGCGTGAACAAACAGTTGTAATGAAGTGAAATCAAATCCTTCCGTACAACAATATTAAGTGTAACTTCAACTTCAACTTTTGATACGGGTTCTAACTTGTTTACTTATAGTTGATCTACTAGTTGTGTTTTGTTAATTTTATTCTCTTTCAAATGCTGCATTAATAAATTTTTATTCATGGTTAGGTACTCTACTTATATCATTTTAAGCCAGCCACCATTGGGTAACGTACCATATTGATGCTCCGTGCAGAATACTTATTGATATAAATTAGCTATAAATATTGGATGGAAATTCAGTGCTTTTGAATAAGCAACCAATGTAACTAGAAGATGGTTTAAATCCCACCATTTTGACTATCCGACATGCGATTTATACAGATTTTGCAGAATTGTTGATATCTTCCGGAAGTAATCAAGGAGGAACTGATTACTGATAATAGTTTTGCAGTTTGTGATGTAAGTTCGATTATCCCTTTCCTTTTCACTAATGCCAGTGCTTGAAGTTTTGTGTAAAATTTTATATCGTGGCGAATAACGAAATCAAACAATATGTAGACTTAGCATAGGACTTTCATAATGAAATTACTAGGATTAGTTCGAAAAAGTTACAGTTTATCCTTTCAGTATATTGTGTCTTCGTTAGATTGTGAAACGTTTATTTTGGTGGAGGATATAGTTAAAGCTAAATTAACAGAATTAGAAAACCTATATTTAACTTTAAAAGAAAGAATTATAATCCAATACGAGAACTCTGGATCAGTTAGGTTATGTGCAGTGCGTTGATTTCCAATTTATTACTTTTCAGCGTTTCGTGGTTTTTCGACCCTGTGGAGGGGGAGAGAGTTGATGGCCTTGGAGTACCAGCGGCGTTTCTAACACAGGACCAATGAGTCCACGGAAAGAAGTTGACCGGTCGCTTTTTGCTGCACCTTTACCAATCAGGCTAAATGAAACTTGTCATTCAGGCTAGTTAATAAGGCGTTTTACCTTCTGGCGTTGTTGTTGAAAATAATCGCTGCATACTCCCCTTCAGTATCATCGTGATGATACGAAGAGATACATTGGCATTTGTAGAGAAGGTTGCTTTTTCAGCCATTACTGCAATTGATGTACACCCCCTCCCTGTTGAATTGAGTTTGGCGTGGAACAATTTTCCATTTGATTTCATCGACTATCTCTAGTTGAGTGACGGGTCTTGTCGACTCGTGAGCCAGAGCCGGAATATCACTAGTCGTGATTTATGAGCGGTTGTCTTAGTTAGGCATACAGAGGTAAATGTTTTTGCATCAGGTGGCATATGCAATCAGTAGATATCGGCTGTACTGCCATCTAGTGTTCATGTCCGAGGTCACCATTTCGGTGTAAGATGTTTTCTTACCCCGTGGAGGAGGGGAATTGTGTAGTCTTGACAACCAGTTGCTTTTTGCAGCGCATCTACCAACTAGGCTAAAAAAGACGTCTTATTCAGGTTAGTTAATAAGGAGTTTTAACTTCTGGCATTATTTTTGAAGAGAATCGCAGGAACTTGAAGATAAGAAATCCTCCCACTTACTATATGAAATACAGGAACTATTTGAAGGAGGAAATCAGGATTCCCTGCAGGGTACTATAGTTACAAAAATTATCCATTTCATTGCAGCTGATATTATCTATCAGTACTGATAAGCCTGAAGGGGTTAACAAATACTGCGGATAAGATCTCTGAGGTTTTACTCACGTTTTCAGAAAACAAAAATCAAAACATTTATACCGTACAACCGGAAAATATGCGTATTCATAATTTAGAGGTTAAAAGAGTAGAATTTACACGTTCTCTCAACGATTTACAGATGCGGCTTGAAAGGAAATACAAGTATCTCGAAAGAGAGCTTGTGTGTGTTGGTATCATTTTAAATTTCGCAAAAAAACCAATAAGTGCGTACCCCTTGTTCATTTGTAGGGAACTAAATAGCCCGATTGTAATAGCAATTATTCGAGTGAAGAATCTAGTCGCTTATTTGTAACAGAATTTAGAATCAAATTAAAATACTAAACTGATACATTTGCTCCAGTATCAATCGTAAGAAGGCCAATACGTGTGTGCCTCCTTGTTCATTTGCGGGAAACCAACTAGCCGGATTGCACTAACAGCTAGCGATTCGGGAGAAGAATTTAGTTGTGTATTTGTAACAGAATTTATATATAAAATTGAATTGAAATACCTAATTGATACTGGGGCATCAGTATCAGTTTATATCCAGTAACATATTTAAATATACCTTTTAAACAAGACATTTTAAAATTGTTTGCTGCTAATGGTTTTGAAATTAAAACTTTCGGAATGATCAGGATGAGGATTAAATATGGGTTTTAGATACAAGTTTTTTTTTTTTAAAAACTTTTTAATAGCTGACGTAATTAAAGGAGAATATAATTAATATCGATTTTATTCATCATTACAATTCGATAATTGATGTTAGAAATAATAAATTGAAGGTCGCACCATACGAATTGTCTGCAGTTATAGGTTTGACTGTCAATCAAGTAGAATTCATATGGTTAACAATAGCAAGGAGTATCACACAAATTACTCTTAAATTATCCGAATCGGGGTTCGCGAACCGCCGGTAGGAAACATTGCTTTCGAAGTTGCATTACAGCAAACAAGGAAAGATAGTACGGAGACTTAGACGTTTATTTTGCGCAGACTCAATAAAGCTGAAGAAAAAGAAAGAAAAATAAAAGAACTATAGTGCGTAAGATCGGGAATAGCATAGTTGGCAGTTCGACATTTCCAATTTTTGCTCGAATGATGCACGTTCATTACATTTGTAGATCATAAGCAGTCAGCTTTTCCTTTTAACACTAAACACACCATAACCGGTCTCTCTTTTGACCGGTTATGAGCTTTATGTTGAAAATGCACATATCATCTTATCGCTTTTACTCATTTGACTTCATGACTTTTTCTATTAATTATATATAGTTAATATTGTATTATTATTTTTATTTTTATTTTATTTATTTTGAATAATACTTGTCATATCCCCCCCCCCCCCGTTATCTACCACAACCGGTCATTTGACCGGGGGAACAATTTATTGCTTAATAAGGTTATTGGATCAGAAATTATGATGTGCATTCAACGTATTCATTACAGTACATTACAATAAAAAAACTAAATTTGGTGTAGACATGTTCGATCAAATGGCGAGGAAATTTACCACAAAATCTAAGTCTTGCAGATGGCCACTCCAAGTATTTTTCGATATCCTTGATTTAGCTGGCATAAATGCCTGGATTTCGTACAAGCAAACGACAGGAGAAAATATCTCGAGACAAGATTTCTTATCCGGTTAGCAGCAGAACTTGCCTCCGATTTTAGAGAAGCCCGTGAACAGCCAAAAGGAAGAACAAATACAAAATAATCGCTACTTAAATCTACTACAGATTCTTATCGATTTATGACGCGTCGAATAGGCTATTGTAACGAAAATAAAATCATCAAAATTTATTCTAAATGTGAAACATGTGTTTCCGGAAAATGTACAATAGAGACTCCCTGTAAGTGTAAAAAATGCGATGAGTAATGAATTAAAAATTCTTATTCTTTGTGTTTATAACATAAATTGACAATATACAATTTTGTATAATTATAATACAGTTAATTTGTTTATTTCCTTCCCAACATCCGTATTTCATACATTCAATCAGGAAACAAAAAGTCCGGTCATTTGATCGGCTATGGTAGAAATAGGTATGTATTAAGTGTTAGTATGTTTAGTGTTAAACAAAAATCTGACTGGTCAACAAAGGTATTTCGAGAATCTGTCACAACTCAATACAAATATTAGGTTTATGTTAGGAACACATATTGTTGTTGCTGATGCTTTTTCATATATGGGTGAGATACAGATGCCAAATGTTTTGGATTATACAGCATTGGCTGAGGCACTAAAGGGCACATGTGGTTTGTTCAAGACTTCTTCCTCTCCCACCAGATTGCACCTTAGCCTTCCTGTTCTCCCTATATATTAACTACCTATAGAACACATCTGGACAATGATTGGATAACGATTGGTCTGGTATGCACAACCCTCTACTGCAACGAGATAAATTTTGGTAATGTGGGATGTCTATTTCAGTAATACCTCAACAAAACACCCAAGATCTCTTTCATTCAATGTCCAGGCTTTTGCCAGCAATGGCGATCCCTTTTCGCCCAGTTCATAAATGTGGAGCAAAAGTGACCGGACAGGTTTTCACTAGACTCACAGATCGAGGGTTCAGATTATCCCCGCCGCTCAAGATCAACCGATCTGCCTCGCCACAGAGTAGAAAAATATCCTCCTAACAGATCAATTGAAAAGTCCCCGGCCTACCATAGTAAAACACATTTTTTTGGCAAAAGTAGTTTTTTTTATTCAACATAATTCCCTTCAAGGGTGATACACTGATTATAGCAACCCTCCAACTTTTCGATACAATTTTTGTAGTACGATTTGTCCTTTGCTTCAAAATAGGCCTCAGTTTCGGCGATCATTCTTCATTCGACGAACATTTCTTCCCAGCGAGCATTCTTTTGAGATCTGAGAACAGGAAATAGTCGCTGGGGGCCAGAATACGGTGGATGAGGAAGCAATTCGGAGCCCAATTCATGGATTTTTGCCATCGTTTTCACTGACTTGTGACACGGTGCATTATCTTGGTGAAGCAGCACTTTCTTTTTCTTCAAATGCGGCGTTTTTCGGCGACTTCGTCCTTCAAACGGTCCAATAACTCTATGTAATAGTCGCTGTTGATGGTCCTTCCTTTTTTAAGGTAGTCAATGAAAATTATTCCATGCGCATCCCAAAATACAGACGCCATAATCTTGCCAGCCGACTGTTGCGTTTTCCCACGCTTTGGAGCGGGTTCATCGTGTGCAGTCCACTCGGATGACTGTCGATTGGACTTCGGAGTGAAATGATGGAGCCATGTTTCATCCATTGTCACATATCGACGCAAAAACTTGGGTTTATTACGCTTGATCATCTTCAAACACTGCTTACCAACCGTCATTTGGAATAATGAATTGTTTTACTTTAAAATTAAAATGAATTTCATAATCCTCATATTTATTTAGGGTGTTTATTTATTTTTGAGTGGTCGTTCCTATTCAGGTATTGGGCTTGTCATTTTACGTTTTGATATTACGAAACCAGTCGCCGATTTCTAACGTTAATTAAAACAAACAAACACGAGAGGAAATAAGCCACAATGTTAGGGAATCGCTCTTCCGTTCCATTAGTCTAAATGAAGTATTCTTCCACACATACACATACTCACACAAATAAAAAAAGAAAAGAAAAAGAAAACATAATTAAATATATAAATATAAAAATGATTGAAAAGGAAATATATATGAATGATGTGATCGAGGGATTGAAAAAAAAGAGAGTTAAATTAGCAAATGATAATGAAATAATACTAATAAAACTAAAATAGAATAAAATCGTTAAGTTGTTCCTTTTTACAACGTTTTTCTGAATTTCACTTGGTGTGTGT
Organism: Nephila pilipes; assembly: GCA_019974015.1. Taxonomy (NCBI): domain Eukaryota; kingdom Metazoa; phylum Arthropoda; class Arachnida; order Araneae; family Nephilidae; genus Nephila; species Nephila pilipes. The sequence continues at coordinate 8,305 of BMAW01068449.1, forward strand.
GTGTGAGTGAGTGTGTGTGTCATCAAATTTTCGATCGTTAATTTAACCAACTTCCCATCAAGCTAGAGCTTTGAAATTTTGGGAATCGTTCGTACTCGCCTAACAATGCAATATTTAGACGTTTGCGACAAGTTTTAACTAATATTTCAATAATTTTAATAAGTCAAAATATTCTTTCCTCTCGGCGCTTTTAGGATTGAGGAAAAAATTTCTTTCCCCCTCTGGGAGCACCGGGCACTCCCCACACCGCATGGGGTATCGTAAATCTTTTGTACTCACAAAGGGGAGATACTATCTCCCCTTTACTATCTCCGAGATAGTAAGGGTTGCTGACTTTTAGTCAGTAATCATTTGCAAGAAAGAAAGTTTCCAATATTTGGCGCCATGTCTTATCACAATAATTTTTTCTGAATTCTGGTTCCCATTCTTTTTTTAATAGAATGACTTACAAACTTTCAAATGCATGTTTTGATTTTATGAGTATTGTGAATTTTTTAATACTCTCACAAATGTCTCTTTTTAAGTAAATTTTAAAGTTAAAAATAACTAACAGTTTTAACTAATATTTCAATAATTTTCTCTAATAAACTTTGCCACCATACAAAAACGTTGTTTTTAAAAACGTTGGTTTTTATATCGAATTATTATAAACTGACTTTTTTTAGAGTGTAAAGATCAATTTAGTCGCAGCTATATTCGCTGAATCCAATATTTTGTACATTATATACGTGTCGTTATGAAATAAGATTTTTCCAACATGCTGTATGTGAAAATTTTTAGAGGAATTCATTCAATATATTGTAAAATGTAAAAAGCTCGAGCGAAAAAAATTTAATCTTTGAATTTTCTTAAAGCTTTCGTTTACCGGCCATTTTGATTTCGTGAACATAATGGAAGATCTTATGAAATTTTTAATACATTTCTCAACTTTTTTTTTTTCCATCTATTTTCAAAAAAAGTTCATCCAAAAGACCAAAAAATAATGTAAGTTCCTGCGGAATTAAATTTTTCCTCCAGATTTTCATAAATATTTCTATTTCCATTTTAATAATTTGCTTGTGGGTTTTCCGATCCTTAAGAAATATTCTAAAATGTCTTCAAAAATCGGAAAGAAAATTTAATTCTCCCCAAACCTTCAATAATTGTTACTCTTTTGAATGCCCTTTTTTTTTAGAATTTGTTATCGAACGCAGAATTTTTTTATACTAAATTGTAAAGAATTTTGTAAATTGATGTTTTTCCGAATTTCTTCTCGAAATTTAAAAATTTCAGTTGCAAAAAAACGAAAAATAATATCAGCGAATTCAAAAAACTCTTCTTTTATTGGAAGAAAAATGAAATATGAATTAAGCCACCAGTGAGGTTCGAACTCACGACCCCTGGTTTACGAGACCAGTGCTCTAACCACTGAGCTATGGTGGCGACGCCCACAAGGAAGGAATTAAGCTATAAAACTATTGTACAACTTGCTTCCAAACCCAATATTTAAATAAATGTTGTTACTTGTGCTTGCGAGTCCTTTTCAGTATTCAGTACCCTTTTATTAAGTAATTATTAAGCTTTCAATAGTTTCAGTTTATAATTTTAATGCCTGTTATAGATTCAAAACGTTTCAATAATTTTGTGTTATAGAAGTAACACATAGAAGTAACAGTGAATGTTATCGGGGAATAAACGCTGTTTTTTCATTTATGCATAAACAATTCTAATTAGGAATCATTCATGTGTTAGTTTTTCTCGTTAATAAATGATAAAGTAGTAACCAGACTAATAAAATACGCCCTTTCTTTTCCTTTTTTTTTTTTCATTATTTACATTTGAAGATTATGAAGAAAGAAAGAAAAATAGTAAAGCTTTTTTCCCCCTCAGTTTTCGATGAAATCTTAAAAGAAATTGTATTTTATTAAAAAAAATTGTACGTATTTAATATACTAAAAAAAAAATTTGCTGTCTGTCAGAGAGAGATTAGAAATTTTTTTTTGTTTCATTTTCCATTGCCTATGATGATTAGGAAAACAAATTTTTATGCAAAAAAATTTTAAAAATTCGTAATATATATAAAAAAAATGAGAACACCAGACAATTAATTAAAGACCACAATCAGATAATTATTTTTCATGTTACATGTCACATTTCCATAACTGAAAGCAAAATTGACTTGTGGCACCATCTACCGTTTCATATTTGAACAAAGTTCTTAAAAAATGAAACGCCTAAATTTTTGCTAGCTAAATTCTTACGCATGTATATTTATATTTATATAACATATTATACACACATACACTCACAACCATCTTCCTTTACTGTTAATTATATTTAATTACCAAATATGCTGCATGATTTTAAAATTATGCACGTTTATGATGTCAGAACGTCTAATAATGGTATAAATTATTTGTCACTTTCTTTTCTGCATTTTTTTTAAGAAAATAGGAATAGAATAAATTATTTTTCATTGTATTTCCGAAATCCACTAAAAATTAATCAATCAATCTAATCTGCGTCATTTTACTCTGAAAAATTGATTTCTGGAAAGTTTTGAATACAAACAAGTGATAAAAAAATAATCACACAGGTAAGTCTAATTTAGTTTTCTTTATAAATGCAAAAATTTGTAGATTTACAAAAATGGAGTATTTCTAACGAAAATTTCAAACTTTCGTTGGTCTTAGAAAAAGTACGTGTTCACTTTTTATCAATAACAATTAATTAAAAAGTGAGCATCTAACAATATTGTTTTAATAAATTATTGTGCTCCAGTGTCACCGAGCCATCATAGCTCAGTGGTTAGAGCACTGGTCTTGTAAACCAGGGGTCGTGAGTTCGATCCTCACTGGTGGCTGATAAAAATGTGATGCATAATTTTTAGCACTGAGCGTTACAACATCTGCGTTTGTTTCATACTGTTCATTTTTTTTTTTGGAGGTGGAAACTTTTTTTTTTTATTGTATTCTCTTTAATGCTCAATGTGAAGTTTATTGTTTGGTCTTTAGAGACTTAAAATTTGTCATTAAAATTAATTATATAGGTCGGTCTCAATATTAAACTTATGCTAACTTCATTCATTACATTGTACGTAGAGAAGATTATTGTTTCGCCTGGCATTGTTGGGCTTTAAACTCCCATCTGAGTTCAACTTGATAACTTCCAAGTGCCCATGACATTTGGGTAGATGCTTACGATAAAGAAAATAAGTGACTATTGGTAAAAACGTGTACGTGTAAGAAATATTTTATTTGGTGATTTACTTTCGTTTCAAAACAATTCGAAATGACAGATTGTAATGTAACTAATTGATAGTTTTTAATCATTATTTTCTATTTTTGTCAAGGGATGTTCATTTTCACGTTCAATAAACATTGGCAATGTAATTTGTTGAAGTTATATACATGCTTATTAGGTTTTCTATCTTACAAAATCCAAATAAATAAGAATATTTAACTCGTTACGAAATATTTATATAAATTCTATCTATTCTATTTTTAATAAAAATCAAAATAATAGCAAATTAAATTATCTTCACTGAAATACTTATTTTTGCATTTTCATAATAACTAATTTGTATATAACAAAATATAAACATGCCTAATTATTAACCATTTAGAATAGAAACAGTTTATCCGATATATACATATATTTTGAAAAAATTCAAGTAAAAGAATTAATATCATGTGAACAGAAGGGGGAAATACCAGTTATTACGAATCATAGTTTAGAATATTTCAACGAATGTAATCTAATAAAAACGAAAAACTTTTCGGGTGAAAATTTCATAAATTTCCATTGTTTTTAATTCAAATTTCACAGTTAAAAAATTTTTTAAAAGCTTATTCCTCATGAACCCCATTTAATTCTCTTATTATAATTCAAATTTTTTAAATAATTTATGTTGTTTATTTGCAAGTTTATTAAAAATCAAATTTTTTAGAATCATTTTCCGAAATCACAAGAAATATCCTGAACTACACAGCATAAAAAATGCTCTTCCAATTTCTATAGATAAAAAAAAATGAGTTTAAACATTAAATTTAAATTCATTTTTTTTTTAATCTATAGAAATTCGAAGAGCATTTTTTTTTATGCTGTGTATTCATGTAATTTTTTGTACAGTGCTCAGAGAAATTTCACTTTTCAATATTAAAAGCTGAATTCTTCCTGACAGGTTTGAGTATGAAACAAATTTGAGTTTTTGTGACACAAATGTTCATCGAATTGAATAAAAATATTTCAGAACAAGCACAATATCATGTTAAAGTGTATAAAAATGTATGAAATTACTGAAGGGTGGATATTGTTACAGATTTAATCAATGACGTTGATTGGAAATTAGAGGGGTGGGGGATTTATAGACAACAAAAAATAACGATGTAAAGTATAAAGAAGGTGGACACAAACAGAAAATTTAGCTACAGAATTGTATGCTTAGATGCTTTCTGAGTGAATTTGGACATAAAAGTAAAAGTTGACAAGTTCATACCAATTTTACTTGGTTTAGTTTAAAACTGGTAATGTGTATTTTTTTTGTTTGAAAATTTAATTATTACAATACGCAATACAACTTTCCTCATAGGAACAATATTGTACATGAATTGCAATTAAATAGAAGTATTTCACGGAATCAAAAATAATCACTAGTAGTTTATATACAAAAGCATGGCTTGTTTAAAATATACACTAAAAATGATAATTTTCCCAAATCCAAATAGTGATTTTTTTTTTACGAAACCGTTAGTTGCGTCGCATGCCATTGCATTTCGTGCATATTTTTGTACCATTGTATTTTGTGTACGAGTAAATTTTTTAACAAATAAAAGAGACGATAAATAGGTGATAAGACAACAGGGTTTATATAAATGTTTTTTTTATAATTCTTAGTTTTAAGCGGATAAAATGGAATAAAAATTTAAAATTTTCTCAAAAATGTAGGGGAGCGATTTGAAAAACATTAATTTTCAAAAAAAAAAAAAATTATTGCATTAAATTAAATTATTAAAGTAAATAATAATTTAGGAAAACCTTAGTTAAAAAATAACAGAAATAAAAGTTAAATATTTCGCAGATAAATCGTTTGCCCTCAGTAATAATAATTTTTCCGAACGATTTCTTGCGAATGTGTCTCTGGGAACAATGATCAGATTCGAATGAAATTTAAAATATTTTATTTAGAACATTCTCTTCTTAATTCTGTAAAATCGACTTCCTTCAGAAAGGAAGAAAAAAAATTTTAAGAAACTGTTGATAAATCTATTAAACATTATAATTAAATTGCAATTAAAAATTATACCGATTATGTCCAGTTGCGATGAGAATTATACACATCCATGCCGCCGCTGAAATTCATGCTTCCCGCACCTGTAGATGGATAATCTTAAGGGTGCTGTTTTTCCTTAATGTTAAAGAATAAGATTTGAATATGGAACACTTTTTCTAGTAGCAAAACGCACGAACATTAATTATGTATTCTGATTTCGCTATCTTTTAGAAAGCAGTGTGAATTTATAACAACACTCATTTCTCTCCGGATTAAAATTTTTTTTCCCCCTCGTTTAAAATGTGTTCCAAGTTTCGTCTTCTACAACTGTAACGTTAATTCGCTTTGAAATTAACGTTTCAAAAATGGCGCATTTTTGGAATGTTTCTAAATTTTATGAATACTTCATCATAAACGGATGTGCGTGGTTGCAACGTCACAAACGTTTAAAAAAAATGGAAAAATCTTCGATCTGAAAACGTTTTCCTAGTTTGATCGCGTTCTCGGATATTAGGCGAAGACATCCTTAAGAGCGCTTTGCTTTATACGGCGGCGCGATTATGTAGAACATTGGAAATCTTACTGCAATGATAAACATTTTCTTGCGCTTTATTTATTTATTTATTTTTTTTTACCACTATTCTGGTCAAGTGGACCGGTACATATTATATGTCCCGACCAAAACAATTGTTAAACATGTTGCGAGACCGAGTAGGCTCTAGAATCGTGTCGGAATGTATAAAAAGTGTGCCGTTTTTTTTTTTTTTTATCCATTTTAGTTTATATTAACGTTGCACTAGAAGCAACACGAGGGCTATTGGCGACGGATCTCGCAATTTTTTTATCCATGCCACAGATTTCTTACAGTGAATAAAATGTAAGGTTTTTACAACGTTTTTCTGAATTTCACTTGGTGTGTGTCATCAAATCTTCGATCGTTAATTTAACCAACTTCCCATCAAGCTAAAGCTTTGAAATTTTGGGAATCGTTCGTACTCGCCTAACAATGCAATATTTAAAATGTTTTTATGTATTTCTCTTGGTGTGTGTGTGTCATCAAATTTTCGATCGTTAATTTGACCAACTTCCCATCAAGCTTGAGCTCTGAAACTTTGGGAATCGTTCTTACTCGCCTAACAATGCAATATTTAGACAAGTTTTAACTAATATTTTCCATAATAATGCAATTTAGCCCAACCACTTGGTGAGATTTCAAAAATTTGCACCAAACTGGGTGATTTTTTTTTTGCTGAACATGAAGTCCGTAAAACGGACCAGGGTAGCTACATTTGGCAAAATACTGTCAAATAATTCTCGTCGCCAAGGGTGGTTGGGTTAAACTGCATTCAAACCATTTAATGTATCGGATGAATTAATGAATTTTAGTTAGTTTTAACGTTTTTATGTATTTCACTTGGTGTGTGTCTGTTGCGTGTAACAGTGTGTCATCAAATTTTCTATCGTTAATTTAAACAACTTCCAATCCAGCTAGAGCTCTGACATTTTGGGAAAAGTTCTTACTTGCCTAACAATGCAATATTTAGATATTTGTGACCAGTTTTAACTAATATTTCAGTAATTTTTTTAATAAATGCCACCATATAAAAACTTGTTTTAAAGACGTTGGTTTTTATTTAGAATTATTTTCCTCTGCATTTAAAAAAAAAAAAAAATTGCAGGGAATGTGAGGTAAAAGCCTTATTAACATTACCAGTTCCTTAGTCAGCAAATGTTTTCGGATATGCAAATCAAGACGTTACGTCATCGGATGATGAATCAAAAGCTTTGCACAAAGTGAATTTCTGCCACACAGCTTTGGATTTGAATCCGTAAGGACTCAAACCGATTTGTTAAGACTCTGAAGTACCATTTGTAAAAATTAGTGAAATGGCGAATAATCGGCCGCAGATTCAGATATTCATGGAATCAGCGAGATATGTGAATGTTTCAATACGAATCGTCTCTTCGCTACTGAAACTATTTCAGAATTCTGTAACTGTTGCAACTCTAAAAACCTATAATTGTAAGGTGGCCGGGATAATGTCGTAAATGTACAAAAACTGCTTCTCGTGATCTATACAAGACAATAACTGCCAGTCATAAGAAGACTACTCAGCAATTGGATTCAGAGCTTGTAGCCGCCATTGGAACTGATGCATTTCGGAAAACAGTTGACTTATTGAAAAAGGCCTTTGTGCCAGAAAGCCAAGGGTATGTGTTTCACTGTCTTCACAGAGGCCGCGTTACCCCTGTGGTTAATGGTCACGGTATCGTGTTATTTTCGTCAAGTTGTAGGTTCGAACCACGATGTCCCTGAAGACCAATCGCTTGGAGAAGTTGATGCACATGAAATCTGGTTGAGGTCCCAAGATTTCCCATTCGTGTGGTGTGGAAGTTTGGAGAAGTAGATTCGCCAGTTCAGATGTCGTCTTCGGCATTTCACCGAGGTTCGAAACGAAGAGGTCCATCAACAATAGTCCTCGTGTTGTTTCTCAGAGCGGCGTTGAAAAACAATCAAACTCACTCTCTCGTAAACGATTTCCTTGAAATTGAAGCTATTGAGTTAATATTGTGGCCAATAAAATCTCGTTATCTGAAACCGATAGAGAACTTAAGAGGACTATCTTCGAAAAGCAGTTGCACCTGGAGGAGTGGAGCTTAATTCCACAAACTGTGATTAACAATATTGCCAGCATTAAATCAAGTTGTAATATGTGTGTAAAATACAGGGTCTATCACAGACCATATAAAATTAATAAGCCTAATTTTTTCTTAATACTATTTGTCACATATCATTTTTATTGTTTCATGCTACAGTTTTATATCATATTCAAAGTTTTTTTTAATTTTCTTTCTTTTGTATTTATGTGTCACAATGTTATGTATCATTTTACGAAAGTTCATTTAATTATAGTTCACTATTTTAGAAATCTGTGATTTTATGAATGTAAAGATAATTTTGGACACGAGAATATTTTTTTCGTTCCGGAAATCCAATATTGGTATCTTACAAAAACACAAAATTGATACCGATTCATTACAAAAAGAGGATATCAAAATCGCAATTTTTACAGGGTCTACACACAATTTTTCTGAAATTTTAAGATAACAATTTAGTTCATTAAAATATAAACAAGTCTTCATTTTCGTTTCTTAGTTCAATATATTTTGTAATGTGTAGTAATATCCAATTTTGTTCCTAAAAATATTTAACTTTAATGAGTAAATAATAATATATATTTCAGGCCTTGCAGAGAGAGTGTAAGGTACATATTCAATTTCGGAAGCCACCGCATTTTAGTTACTATGGATGTGTCAGTTTTTTCATATTTTGAGATTCAATATTTTTACCCGGCCCTCATAAATAAGGAATAGGGAAGAGTCCGTTGTTCAAAATAAATAAATTAATAAATTTCTTTATAGGTTTATTTAACACATAACCTTAACAATTTTATTTTCGATATAAACTAAGCATCAAATAAACTTACAATAGATATATTTTTCGAACAATATAAAGATATGTTGAAAAGTTAAAACTTTATAAATTTTAATCAAGCAATACTGATGAAAATAAAAGCAGCAAAAATAAATAAATACTTGTATTTTTGTGAAGTAGAAAGTAATAAACTGAAAATGATTTTTATTTTCTATTAAATAAGCATACGATTGTGTGTGTGGGGGGTCATAAATGCATTATCCTATTAATTACAAAATAAATTTATTAAGTATAAAATACATAAAAAATAACTATGAAGATATTCTTAACTGCCTCCCATAGTTATAACCAAACATTGAAAATCTGGAAAAATGATCAAAGCGACAATTTTATCTTCAAAACTAAATTTCTCAAATCTTTCTCCAGCAGTATAAGAATCCAAATAACCTTTAAGAAATACAATAAAAAATGGCAAATCTGGCTTTTTTTCAAACAATTTCCTAAAGGAAGAACAGAAAATTAAATGAATTTCAAACCTTTCAACATAAAGTAATATCTTAAAATATATCATATTCACAAGATGAAATTTTCTTTCTGCTACTTTTTATGTTTCACATTTTGAAATCATTAGCATATTTACAAATTTAAAAGCAAAAAATAAAAAGTGAAAACTTTTAAGAAAAATGCTTAAATTCACAAACACTGGCATTACTTACTATATCTTGTGAATTCATATTAAACAATATTTTTCACACATTAAAGATAATAAATTTTATATAAAACCTTTAACCTCTTTCAATTCATGAACTCCTAAAAAGTAGTAGTATAAGGAAACCTAGCTTTGTTGAATAAAAATGTTTTCTCTAGTCTTAATGCTACAATAAAAAATTTCATTAGAATCAATGATGTTAAAAGTATTCAAAATAAGTACATGAATGTTTACGCTTTTAAAAAAAAATTTAATCCCCAACTGAAAAATTCAATCATCAAAATTGAAATGAAGTTAATAGATTAATAGAATTGAATTAATCTTTAATTAGCTTCAAGGTTATCAGAATTCAGAACCCTCTGCAATTTTTTACAGTCAAAAAATGCAATAATATATTAATCAATAAAGGATAGGCAGGTCTCTAATTTTGTATGATGCTCTTTAAGCTTGTCTTTTTAACTTTATGGATATTAAAGCTTTATTCAAGGTCAACACCTGCACCAAAATATCTGAATTGCTATCAAAAGCAGGATTTTTTTTTCTTGTAAAAACATAGGAAGTTCAAGTTTCTCATATAATGTAATGAATGATATTCATAAACTTTTAGATTTTGAAGTAATCTGTCTCCAGTATGGTATGCTGAGCCAAAGAGAGCTTAATTTTTGAACTCTTAATTACATAATAAATGGGGGGATATAAATATATATACCACTTAATTCTCAAAATAATATAAATAATTACTAGTTTTGATATTTTTCAAAATTTCTAATAAATGCGTGGTGTTAATATGTACATTCCACAATCATGATTCATAATATAAGGTTTATGCATACCCTTAGAATATGTTTAAGAAAATATATTTGAGATACAAATAGTGTATGGATTAAAAATTGTATGCCTTTGTTTAAATATTTACTAAAAAAAATTATTTATTTTTCATTCTTGAGTCTTAATATTTGTACACTCCTTAACTTTTAACTATTAAAGCATTTAAGAGCGACTACTATCATTTCAAAAATTTTTTTATATCATTCCTACATTGACTTAAATATAAATAATACAAATATATGCAGTGTACAAAATATTAGAATCATAAATAAGAAATATGTGTAAAATAAATAAGTGATCGATATTTAATAACATTATTATGGTAAAATAGGAAATAAATACTCCCTATAAGATAAAAATAGACCCATTCAAAAGAACAGACAAAAATAACTTTCTATCGACATTGGGGGGGGAAGGGAGACCATAGCTAACATGCTCTAATTCTTAGTTAATTATTGTAAACAGAGTACATATAAAAAGGGTGACCAAATTTGTTAGAGTAACATAAATCATATTTATATCATTAAAATATAACCATCGCATAATGGAAATTTTATAATTTTTATTTTTCCTAACTGGAAGCAAATAAATTTAAAAATTTTACACTAATTATGTTGTCAAATTACATAAGATACTCAATAAATGAAAAGTGGAAGAAAAATACTTTTATGAGAAATATTATTAGATGAAAAAATTACATATTACAGGAAGTTTCTTTACATATTTAATAAAGGAGAAAAACTTCAAATACTTAAACAGTTTTACTTTGGGAGAATTCATAAAATACACCAGGGAGAAGAAGAATCACCCTGTTTAACAAAGAAGGAGTTTAATGAAAAATAAACTGTTGCATACAACTCATTATTTAAAAAATGAAAGCGAATATGATATTGCAATTTTTTGTTAAAATGATTCATAATGGTGTGTAGGAGTTTAAAAATTACTCAAGTAATCACAAACTTCTTACAATAATCAATAAACAACGAATAGAACTTCAAATTAATTATTTTTACAAAATTGTTTAGGTTTTAGAATATTGAATTTTTATTTGATATCTACTAAAATTATTTTTTTCAAGTATAATAAATACTGAAGCTAATGTTTCTTAAAAGGAATTTTGAGAGGTGCAATGGTTCTCTTCAACAGCAATGACAGATGTCAAAATGCTTCAATTACTAGCTCAAATAAGACATCTCTTTTAGTCTAGTTGGTAAGAGCAACAAAAAAGCGACCGGTCAGACAGGTTTTCTTCAGACTCAGTGGTCAAGCATTCGAAATGCCACCAGCACACAAGAACAACTCTCTTTCCCTCCATGGAGTTGAAAACACAACTAATGCTGATGTGGTGACCCAGTACTTGTAACACTAGATGTCAGCACAGTCCAGAACTACTGGTTCCATGTGCACCTGATGCAAAAGGCCTCAGTGATTCTAACTAACACAAATGCACATGAATCACAACTAGAGATATTCAGGCTACGGTGCACCTGCCGACAAGATCCGGCACTAAACTAGAGACTGTGGATGACGTCAAATGAGAACTGTTTAATGTAAAACTCAGTATAACAGGGAGGAGATGTAATCAGTTGCAGTTCTGACTGGAAAAAGGATCTTTTCAACAAATATCATTTGGAATGTTTCTCTTCATATCATCAGGATGATACTGGAAGGGGTGTATGCAGTGGCTCTCTTCAACAGCAATGACAGAACTTAAGAAATGCCTTAATAACTAGTGCAACAGAGATCTCTTTTTGCAAGTTGGTAGCTAAAAGCAACCGGTCAATTTTCTTTGGACCTACTGGTACAGTGTTCAAAACAGCCACCAAGGTCAACCCTCTTTCCACAGGGTTGACAATCATATACACCGAAGAGATATTAAAAAAAGTTATTTTAATCTAGTTTTAAGAAAAAATATGATGAAAAATTAATTTTACTTTGATTCCTTCAGCAACCTACAGACTTCATCCCCATCATGAAAACCTAAGCAATAGTCAACTTTCCATTCTTCTCTAATATTGGGTGATTTTGGGTTCTCGAGTTGCAGGAGTTTACTAGCACCTGAATCTAGAATACTATATAAGTATAGTTAATTACAATATCTAAGATCATAAAATGAATTAAAATCACAATTTGCAAAGACATTAGATTTTTAGTTAAATAGAGGAACAAAATGCACTTACTCACAAATATTACAAATTACCATCCCAATCCAATCCGTTAATTCCTCGACTGGAAAAGAATCTAATTGTTTCAGGTTCATGTTTGGAAAAGGTGTGGAAAGTTGTCTGATAATAGTACAGTATGATACACAAGTACTGCAATCATATCCTTCTCTTTCAAAATAGTCTCTAATGGATAGAGGACAAATATCTCCTAAATGAGTAAAATCATTAATATGTAATAATAATATTTATTGAGAAATACTCAAAATAATTCATAAAAAGGTGTATAGTGAAGATGGAAAGCATTTCTGAAAGCATACAAATTTAATTAAAAGATACTGAATGCTTATTAATCAGAAAAACTAAGCAAATTTTCTATCCTTATTACAGATTTCCTATTTTTAAAGATATTTACACCAATTTACATAGCTAATATTACATAATTCCAGAAGATATTGAAAAGAGGGAAATTAATAAAGAAAAATGTTTTATCTTCTTTCACACAAATTATAACATTATGTTGCACAGACAATAATGTTAGACAAAAATTTACAGAATGTGATGAGTTATGTACTTATAAATGGTCCTAAACATATAATACTTTGACAATTTTCCACAGAAAACTCAAACTCTTCACCCCAACACAATTTAACTTTGAAATTAAGCATTGGACTTTTCCCAATTACAAAATCATAAAAAATAAACTTTCATTTAATTTATCAAAAAGAGTAAGAGATTATAGGAATGAAATATTTTTATTTTTACATAATCTCTTCACTATATTTAAAATAGCAGACACGATATTCTTAGATAAAAATTCTTAAAAAAATATATCACTGTTTCATGTTTTTAAAATAAATTAAAAAAGAAGGGAAAATCATATATATACCTTCAGGTTTCCATTTGAGATATACATCAAATTTTATATCCTTTAATTTATCAAGTTCACTCTTCACTAAATCATATAGCTTTTCTCCATGGTGGAAATTTGATAATTTTGTATCAATTATACAGGCTTGCAGGGAAAAGAAATAGATTAGTCAGAGATGAAGATTTAAATTGCAGTCAGTAAACATATTAAACATTTTGAATAATTCTTCCTGACTAATTTATAAGACAACATTCAAATAGTTATTAATAGATAATTGGTTTTGTTACACAGATCTTAATTTTTAAAAAATCAATAATTTTTAATACTGTATTGTTTTATCGGGAAAAAAAATTGAAACTAAACTTACTTTGAAAATTTAGCCTCTGCTTTTTTACTTCTTCTTTCTTACAATTAGGCTCTTTTTTTAAGGATAAACTTTCTGCAATCTCATTTTCTAAATATAATGCAAGCTCCCCTGAAAAAACACACCATATTTTAACTTAATTTCTAAAATTTATCAACAACCCTCTTTTTTAAAAAATACATTTTTCAATGTTAGAAACACTAAGGTCATTCAATTTATTGTTCCCCCCCCCCTTTCTAACTTGCTTTATAAAATTGTTTAAATATACCAGGGAGAAAAATTAAAAATAAAATAACTAAAACTGGTTTTTTTTATGTAATTTAACTTATTCATTTCTCTTGATATTAAATTAAATATAGCATTTCTAATAGGAACAAAAAATTTTGTAGTACGATTTGACCATTTCTTCAAAATAAGCCTCAGTTTCGGCGATCACCTCTTCATTCGACGAAAATTTCTTCCCAGCGAGGATTCTTTTGAGATCTGAGAACAGGAAATAGTCGCTGGGGGCCAGAATACGGTGGATGAGGAAGCAATTCGAAGCCCAATTCATGGATTTTTGCCATCATTTTCACTGACTTGTGACACAGTGCATTGTCTTGGTGAAGCAGCCATTTTTCTTCAAATGCAGCCATTTTTCGGTGATTTCGTCCTTCAAACGGTCCAATAACGCTATGTAATAGTCGCTATTGATGGTCCTTCCTTTTTCAAGGTAGACAATCAAAATTATTCCATGCGCATCCCAAAATACAGACGCCATAACCTTGCCAGCCGACTGTTGTGTTTTCCCACACTTTGGAGCGGTTCATCGTGTGCAGTCCACTTGGATGACTGTCGATTGGAATTCGGAGTGAAATGATGGAGCCATGTTTCATCCATTGTCCCATATCAACGCAAAAACTCCAGTTTATTAAGCTTGATCATCTTCAAACACTGCTCTGAATCATTAACTCGTCATTGTTTTTGGTCAAAAGTGAGCTCGCGCGGCACCCACTTTGCACACAGCTTTCTCATATCCAAATATTTGTGAATGACATGATGTACACGTTCAGTTGATATCTTTAGAGTGTCTGCTATTTCATTCAATTTCAATTGACGGTCATTCAAAATCATTTTGTGGATTTTTTTAATGTTTTCGTCGGTAACAACCTCTTTTGGGCGTCCACCGTCTTCGGTGCTCATTTCACCACGTCTAAACTTAGCATACCAAACCTTGATGGTTGATTTTCCTGGGGCAGTGTCCGGAAACTCGGCATCAAGCCAAGTTTTTGCTTCAACTGTATTTTTTCCCTTCAAAAAGCAATATTTTATCAACAGGCGAAATTCCTTTTTATCCATTTTTTTTACAATAACAAAAGTTGCTTCACTCAAAATGCTATAATTCACAAACTAACGATCCGACAGCTGTCAAATTTATACATGCATCTCTTGAGGGTTAGGGCTGATTAAAAACATATGGATTTATTTCTAGTAGCGTCATCTATGTGTCAGGCCGGGGACTTTTCAATTGACCTGTTATATTTTAGATTATAATAAAGAAAAAACTCAATACACATTGTTTTTTAAAAATAAATTCTCGTTTACAATATATAAAATTTGTAGTATAGAAAAGAATATTAGAATAACAAACATTCCAAAATAAAATCAAAAAAAAATATGGGTAAATAGTAAATTCTAATTTTAAAAAGAAATGCGTCAACATGATCTATAAAAATTGCGAAGTAAAAATTTTTGGTTAAATGTTAAGAAAAAATAAAGATAGAAAGATTTTTAAAAATGAGATAAATTAAGAAATAATTTACAACTCATAATAAAACATAACTTTTTTGAAGAATGACTAGATAAATTAAAAAGTTGTACTTAATAAAAATCTAAATTTTTTTTAGGATAGTTGAATAAGTGCAAAGAAGAAAAGACAAAAATGATTGCATAGTAAAAAAACAATCAACATAATTGAGCAAATGTCACATAGTAAATCAATTTTGAAATAATTAAACTAACCTGATGGTAAAAAGGCTATAAAATTTTCCATATCAACCCTATCAGTAAAGGAAAGTGCTTGTAATGAGCCTTAAAAAAACATAATAAATCACTTATATATATATATACACTCACATACACCCACACATATATATAGTTATATACATATATATAGTTATAAGATATTTAAGAAATATTATTTACTAACATTATGTTTCAATTTTATTTCAATGTTTTTTTTTTTTCTCTTAAAGTATAGAACATACCATTTTTAATGAATTGTTTAGTGAATGATTCATCAATGAATAGGGTCACAGGTATTTTTTCAACAATAAAAGACTTATTTATTGGCAAAATTGATGTTTCTCCAAATATTTGTGTAAAACTTCTTTTCCCAGGGGTGAAAATATGAATCTATAATAAAAAGAATAAAATTCAAATAAATATCTGATACCAGACAAGAATAACATTAAAAGAAATCATGCAAGTTTTAAAATAAACAATTTTATATGATTTCAGAAACTATCCTACAAAAGTAAAAAATTTTTTTGTGATAAATCCCCAATTTGTATTAAAATTCCTTTTAAATATAAATTTTAATAATATATTTTATAGAAAGATCTATAATTCCAGAACAAGTTCACTTAACAGTCCAAAGCCTGAAACATTAATATATTATTCTTTTTTTGTACTTTCCAAGATTTTTTTTTAATTCAAATTTCTTGAAATTCTATTTTTTCTTCTCTTCCGATTTATATGTATATGCAACATAATGTAAAGACTTCCTTTTAACTAACTCTATTTAATTAATTATTAAAATAACAGTCGAAGGAAATTTCATTTTCATAGAACTATTTTATTGTAGTGGAGAGAGAGACCATTTCTACACAGTGGGAATTACATAACTCCACCATTAAATACAGTTTATGAGAGCATAAGTGTAAATGCAAGAGAAAGCTTTTCGTTGTGTTTTCAGTAACATATCAGGGAAATTTCACTTTAAACATCAGAGACCATGTGGTATGGATAGAGGGATTTCAAAGGAATCCAAGTGTAGACTTAAAAGTCTGTAGCGTGGGGAAAAGCTGACTTTGCAGATTTTAAGAGCATGTGATTGCATAAATTAATGTTAAAAAGGAATTGTACCAGGAAATAAGAATGAACACTATATTTTAAAGGAGAAAATGGGAAAAATTAGGAAATTAAATTATTATTGAGAAACTAAAAGGAATTAAAGTTAAATCATTACATATATATATTCTAATACAATATAATTACAAAGTTTATTTTGGATGAAATATGCAGGAACTTCTGTCCTGCCTTTTCATCAAATGAACCTTTCTTATCTGCCTATTGAAGCCACATATTCCATATGACTTGTTTCTGTTCTTATCCTTAAGGTTTCTTTTCCGGAAATGCATGTCAAAACAGTCCAACTACCCAAAAGCAAATTTGCCTCTTCTAAAGGTTTTCAGGAGAGATCACCCTCTTTTTTCAAAATTGGAAGAAATTTATCGTAATCCAGAGGGTACAAAAAATTGATTTCTTATATTTTTCTGAAGAATGGATTAATTTTGAGGGATGTTTTGATAAAAAAAATTCTGAGCGAGTTGATTAAAGTTTGCTTTTTTAGAAATTGAATATTTGGCATTTAAGTTTATTTGATTTTCTTTTCAAACCAGTAAAATTTTATATTAACTAGAGTTTGACATAATATATCCCAAGAGGATTCAATACAAGAAATTATAACCAATCAACATTTTTGTGTAAACCAGTACATATTTGTGTATTGATTATATTTTACAATTAGCCAAAACAGAAAAAATCAGTACGAATGATCACTTTACTCATAGATATACCAGCAATATTTATTAGTACCATTTTAGACAATGCTTTTCTCTAACTATCCTGAAAAGAAATGGAAGAATTAAGTTCCCGTTTTTGCAACTTATGGTCTTTTCTCAAGAATACGACTTTAACACAATTTAAATTGACAACCCTCTTAACATAACATACACACACAAACACAACAGTAATTAATGGTAAAATAAAACAAATGATACATTGTGCAATTTCTAACCAAAAAGTGAGTGAGTGAATAAATGAATGTTGGCTTTTATGATACAAAAGCCATATTAGGTTATGCTGTGCTATTCTAATTGAAAAAAATCTTTA
>BMAW01068460.1:12929-90292 GCA_019974015.1 Nephila pilipes
TTGTTTTTCCGATAGCTAGAAGGTTTACGATTGTACACGTAGGTATGGATTTCACAGATATTCATACTATTATGATAAAAACCTGCCTATTTATATATGAGGGGTAACTTGCCAACTGTTAGGTAAAAATCTTCAGAACACGGATTTTTGAAAGGTACAGAAGACTCAACCTTTTCGATGGATTTTATTCAAGGGGTGCCTCAGAGTAGTGTTTTAAGCGTAACACTCTTTATCATCAAAATTAATAATTAATCTTTTCTAATGTCCCTCCATCTATCAACCCCTCAGGGGGCTCATCTACCTGAGATGAGTACGGGCTTCACAACCCCGAGGTACCTCAGTGATCTTTGTTTTCCTCTACTTCTCCCCCCTCTTTTTTTCCTGTCATGTGTTTTGCTTTGGGGGGTTTTCCGCTTGATATTTTATATCAGGCGGAAAACAGTTAAAACTAACTTAGTTTTTTTTGTTCTTATTAATGTTTGTGTTAACTTTTGTGTTGAAAAAAAAATTAAAAAAAAAAAAAATGAATAAAAATATTTAAAATTAAAAAAAAAATATTTGTGTTGTCTCTACTAAAACACTAAAAGGCCGACGGCGTATCAATGCCGATTTCCTGCATGCCTAGCTCTGGAAATACGGGGCCCCAGTACCCCTCATGCGGAGGTACCTAGTGGGAGACCGAATGGGCGTGATTGGAAAAGGCCCTGGTTAGGGAAGGGTGTGCGAGGAGAGGAGTTGCGTGCGCCGTCGGTGACAGTTTCGGAACTTTATCCTCAAAATGTTCCCAGAGGGAGAGCCTTGGTTGCGTGTGGCTGGATAGTGTGACCTCCCTCCCATTGCGAGAAATCCTCCTCGGCTTCGGCCTTGGACTTGTGCCTCTGCCTGGGCACGTAATGGGGCAGGTCACATTGTCCGGCTGGAACGAATCTCTCCGGAGGTTACTCGTTTCAACGTTAGGAAAGGGTGGGGAGATGGGTCTGGCGGGGACCCATCGAACTAGAAGTCTGTCCGTGAAATTTTTTTTTTCTCTAAGGCAATATGGTGACAAATAAAGAAAATTCGATTTTGGCTCCCAAAGCTATTAAAAACTCAAATAAATCAAATAATGAATCATGGGCTGATCGTGTAGAACGTCAATTAGAAACTGAAAACATAGGAAAATCAGACAGTGTAAATAATAACTTCAGATTCTTTCTCATTAAAAGAGAAACCGACAATTTTACTACCATATCTCCCTTTTTGATTCAAAAGGGAATACAGGGTATGGTAGGAACAGTTAAGGACATAAAGAAGCTACGTTCTGGGGACCTATTAATCGAGGTATCAAACTCAAAACAAGCACAACTTGTAATGAGTATGAATACTTTAGGACCTTATTCTGTAACGACTTCACCTCATAAAAATTTGAACTACTCTCGTGGCGTAGTGTCCTCAAGGGATTTGGAAAACGTGTCGAAAGAAGAGATTCTGGAGAATCTGCAGGACCAGCTAGTTTGTAGTGTCCGGAGGATTACGGTTAGGAGAGATGGTAAGGTGCTTAACACCCAGCACCTCATCTTGACCTTTTCGACTCCTACCCTGCCACAGACAGTTCAGGCCGCGTATCTCCGACTCTCCGTCCGACCATATATTCCGAACCCTCTGAGATGTTTTAATTGCCAACGATATGGCCATTCCAAGAACGCTTGTAGGGGACAGTTGACGTGCGCTCGCTGTACAGCAACAGGACACGATAGTGCTTCCTGTAACGCTGCAGAAAAGTGCGTCAACTGTCAGGGCAACCACCCTGCATACTCTCGTTCTTGCCCTAAATGGGCGGAGGAAAAGGAAATTTCTACGGTGAAGACGCTGCAGAATTTGTCTTATCCCGAGGCTCGCCGTGTAGTTTCTTCCCGTACTCCTATACAGGGAAAAAGCTACGCTACGGCAACCCAGAATGTTAAAGTTTCAAAGTCCACTCAAAGTCCTGAACCTCTTCCTACCATTAAGAAACCGCGACCTACAAAACAGACACCACAATCTGACACTAAAGCTCTGCAAACCAAGAAAAAAATAAATGTTTTAAAAACCCCTTCCTCTGCAAAGGCTCTACAGACTAGGCCATTAGCCAGGTCCAAGGCTTTGCAGAGACAAAACTAAATGCGACTTAAACTAAATGCGAAGAAAAGCGTTCCTCGCAAAAAAACGAGGGTCATTGACGGGGATGCGGTGGTATTACACCCATCGCCCGAAGATTATGACTCCATGGGGGTCCTGGAAACGGGACCTTCCACTTCCAGTGCGCCCATTTAATGGCCTTTGTTTCCTGGAACTGCCGTGGTTTACGACCCAGACTAGAGGATCTCAAATCCATACTATCTACGCACCAACCTGTCTGTGTTGCTCTTCAGGAAACTTTTCTGAAGAGTAATATGACAACCCGTGTGCGTGGATATCATTGTGTACGACGGGATGTTGATGTCTCATCACCTTCTTCTGGAGGTGTTTGCATTCTGGCATCCCAGAACTATCCTCATAACGTCGTTACACTGACCACATCGTTGCAGGCTGTGCGAAATCACACCCGCACACTAATCACAGTCAGCTGCATTTACCTGCCACCTAACGATGTAGTGTCACAAATGGATTTAGACCAACTAGTCGATCAGTTACCAGCTCCCTTCCTTCTGCTTGGTGATTTTAATGGACACAGTCCTCAGTGGGGGTATGATGGTACAAATTCTCGTGGTCGGCAGATCGAGCGATTGATCTCTGATCACAGTCTCTGTCTGCTGAACACCGACGAGAAGACGTATTTCCATGCTCCTACTAGGACATTTCATTCCCTTGATCTAGCCATTTGTTCACCGACACTGCTACCGACGCTGAATTTAGAGGTTTTAAATGATCTCAATAATAGTGATCATTTCCTTCTCCTGATCTCCCAGGTTCATGGTAGTGGGGTGCGTTTACGTCCCCCCACTTACTGTTTCAACCGGGCAGATTGGGATTTATTCACACGATTAGCAGTTATTACCGGTACAATGGTTCAAGATCGAGATATTAATGACTCTGTCCACAATGTCACTGCCTCTATCGTGGACGCTGCTGATGCAGCGATACTGAAGAGTGGAACATCACAGAGGAAGATGAGTAAACCATGGTGGAAAAAGGAATGTCAATCGTCCTACCGGGAACAAAGGAAATTGTGGGGTATCTTCAGACGATATCCCACAACTGAAAATCTCATAGCCTTTAAAAGGGCAAGGGCGATTGCTCGCAGAGTAAGGCGACATAGTCAGAGGGAATCATGGATCAGGTATGTCTCTTCCATCACATCGTCTACCACAAGTCAACAGTTATGGAGAAAGGTAAAAGCTGCAAACTCCCTGTATCGGGAATTTTCTATCCCGATACTGGAAACTGCAAATGCTGTGCATTCTTCACCTGTCGAAGTGGCCAATGTCATTGGCCACTCTTTTGCTAGTGTGTCAAGCTCCGATAATTACAGCGCTACATTTTTAGTGACTAAGAATCGTTCTGAGCAGACACCTATCAACTTCAGGTGTCGGCAACCACTCCCTTACAACTGTGACTTTGACATGTGGGAATTGAGAAAGGCTCTTTCCTTGGCTAAAAATACCAGTCCAGGCTCTGATGGTATAACATAAGATATGCTTCGCCACTTGAGCGAGGATTCCCTTGTCAGTCTCCTTTACCTATTCAACCGAATATGGAGGGAGCATGTGTTTCCTTGCCAGTGGCAGGAAGTAATCGTTATTCCCATTCTGAAGCCTGGTAAGGATCCAAAAAACCCTCTCCACTATAGGCCTATCGCTCTGACGAGTTGCCTCTGTAAGACGCTAGAACGTATGGTCAATGCCCGTCTCGTTTATCAAATGGAAAAGGATCAATGCATTCCACCGTTTCAGAGTGGCTTCCGTAAAGGAAGATCCACAATAGATAACATCCTTCTACTCGAAAGTCAGATTCGTTCTACTTTCGTACGGAGGAATCATTTGGTTTCTATTTTCTTTGATATCGAAAAGGCATATGACCGTACGTGGCGCTATGGGATTCTGCGCACTCTTTACGAATATGGTCTGAGAGGGAATTTACCTCTTTTTATTAAAATGTTTTTATCGTTTAGATCTTTTAAAGTACGGGTTGGTAATATTTTATCTTCATCTTTTATTCAATTTGAAGGAGTTCCTCAGGGGAGCATTTTGAGCCCCACTCTTTTTATTTGTCACATTTCTCCCATACTTTCTCATTTACAACCTTCAGTTCATGGTTCATTATACGTTGACGATCTGCAGATTTCCTGCGAAGGATCGTCAAAGCGTATCATTGAGCGACGACTTCAGACCGCAGTCAATAACCTGGTTACTTGGTGTGACTCGAATGGGCATAGTATTTCTGTCAGCAAGAGTAGTTGCGTGCATTTTTGCAGAAAACGTGGTCTCCATCCCGATCCTGACATTCGCATCCGTAATACGTCTATTCCTGTCGTCCCTGACGTCCGCTTCCTCGGAGTAATTTTCGACCGCAAACTCACTTTCCTTCCGCACATTTTACATCTGCGGAAGAAGTGTGAGAAATCCCTCAACATCTTGAAGGTGTTATCCAACACCTCTTGGGGAGCGGATCGAATTTCTCTACTCCGAGTGTATCAGTCGGTGATTCTGTCTCGGATCGACTACGGATGTATCGTTTACGGAGCTGCTTGCAAAATTACCTTGCGGAAGCTTGACCCAGTCCACCATAATGCTCTGAGAATCTGCTGTGGTGCGTTCCAAACGTCACCTGTGCAGAGTCTCTATGTCCTCTGTAACCAGCTGCCTTTGGCTTCGCGGCGCCTGAAACTGTCGCTCTACTATCATTTCAAAATGTCATCTCTCCCATCTCACCCATTAAAGACCATTTCTATCAGCCCGTCTTTAGGGAGATTGTACAGTGCTCGTCCTTCTTTCATCCGTCCTTTTTCTGAAAGGGTGAAAGACTTCATCGAGGAACTCAGCCTACATGACTTGGGTATTCAACAAAGAAATTTTATTAAATTTCCACCCTGCAATGTTCCAAGGTTTACTTTCCATAACCCTTTTGCTTTATTCAGCAAATCCAACACATGTCCCATTGTTCTCCAGAGAATCTTTGCCTTCCATCGCTGTCAGTATGAGGATTATATTCCTATATACACGGATGGATCGAAAGGAACTGGATACGTCGGCTGTGGTGTCGTTTCAAACGACATCAGGCACAGTTACCGGCTCGACTCTTCCTGCAGTATCTACACTGCCGAAGCAGTCGCCATCTACTGTGCCCTGAAATTAGTCGAGAAATCCAATTCTCGAAAGTTCGTTGTATATACTGACAGCAGGAGCGTCCTGGAAACATTCGTACATCTGGACGATAGAAGTCATCCTATCGTGGTTGAAATTGCTAATATTATTTGTCAGCTTTATAGCAGGGGTTATGACATAAAATTCTGCTGGATACCTAGTCATGTAGGTATTTTAGGAAATGAACAAGCGGACTCGGCTGCACGTACGGCAACGAATCCTCTGCAGTTTGCAGTCCCATTTGAGGACTTACGTCGTCACATTTTAAATCTCATTCATCAGACATGGCAGGAATCGTGGAATTTACAGATTAATTATAAATTACACTCGGTGAAGCCGATCATCGGAGAATGGCCTGTATTTCCAATGCGATGAGCTGATGTCAGATTGACTCGCCTTCGCATTGGACATACTCGATTTACTCATAGACATCTTTTATTTGGGGAGGGTGCTCCCGAGTGTCCTTCCTGCCATGTCCCTTATTCTATTCATCATATTTTAATTGACTGTCCGGTTTTTGATCATCATCGCCGGAATTTTTTTCATTCATTTGTTTTAAAACTTTCTGACTTGGTGGGGGAAACCCCCACCATAATTTATTTGCTTTTTTACGACATATTGGCCTTTTACACCACATTTGATTTTTAACTTTTTATCTTTTGTGTGTTACTTGTGTTGGTCTTGTTCTTTGAATGCCATTAAATTTTAATCGATTTTAACAAGTGTTTGGCGCAGCATAGCCTGCTTTGGCTCTTGCGCCATAAAAATCGACAATCACTCACTCACTAATGGAAGGTGATATAGTGGACCTCTTCCCATCACCAGAGGACTATGATACCAATGGGGTCCCTGAAAAAGGATCCTCCACTTCAGTTGCGAGGATTTAAAGTCCTTTGTTTCCTGGTACTGCCGTGGTTAACGACTTCAACTGAGAATCTCAAATCCATTATATCGTAACAACGGCCTGCATGCGCTGCTCTTCAAGAGACTTTCCTGAAGAGTACCATGAAAAATCGAGTGCGTGGATATAACTGTGTACGCCGGGATGATGATGTTGCATCATCTTCTTCACGAGGTGTATGTATTTTCGCATCTCAGGAGTTTCCAAATATTGTCGTTACACTGACCACATCATTGCAGGTTGTAGCTGTGCAGATTCATACCTGCACATTTATAACGGTCTGCTGCATTTATTTGCCACTTAATGATGTATCAGAAATGGATTTAGTGCAATTAGTCGATCAATTACCAGCTCTCTTCCTCCTGCTAGGTGACTTTAAAGGACACAACTCTCAGTGGAGGTATAAAAATACAAATTCTCGTAGTCGGCAGTCTGAGCAACTGATTTGTGATCACAGTCTTTGTCTGCTGAACACTGACGGGAAAATGTATTTCCATGCTTCCACTAGGACATTTCATTCCCTTGACCTAGCCATTTGTTCACCAACACTGCTACCGTCGTTGAAATTAGAGGTTCTTAATAATTTACATAATTGTGATCATTTCCCTCTTCTAGTCTCCCAGGTTCAAGGTAGTGGGATGCGTTTACGTCCCCCCACTTACCGTTTCAACCGGGCAGATTGGGATTTATTCACACGGTTAGTGTTTATTACCGGTACAATGGTTCAAGATCAAGATGTTGATTACTCAGTCCCCAATGTCACTGCCTCTATCGTGAACGCTGCTGATGCAGCGTTACCGAAGAGAAGAATTTCACATAGTAAGATCAGTAAACCATGGTGGAATAAGGAATGTCAATCATCCCACATTGAGCAAAAGAAATTGTGGGGTATCTTCAGACGATATCCCACAACCGAAACCCTCATAGCGTTTAAAAGGGCAAGGGCGTTTGCTTTTAGAGTAAGGAGTCATAGATAAAAAATATATGATTAATATCCTAACTTCATGTCTCATTTCTATTTTATTGAGTGGAATTAATTATTACTTAAATCACCACACCAATGCTACATAAAACTCCACTCCTGCTCCTGCCCCATAAAACTCCACTGTCTCTCTCACTTTTACTCTCAATAGGACATCAAGTATTTAATTTAAAACTTTTTAAATCGGCTTGGAAAGATTAGACGGGTCATCATTCACAATAAACTCAATCGATAAATGCATAATTTATCTAGTAAAAAAAAGGTTTAAAGCAACCTATCCTTCCTTGGTTCTTGCACCATAATCCATCACTTATATTACTTAGCGTCTGTTGTGCTACTGTCGTATTTCATTGTTATTTGCACATATTACCTACGCCTCCCTGTTTGGGAGCTGAACCCCCGAACCACCTGAAACACATACAATCATTACAAATCAAAATACTTAGAATCATGACAAACACTCCACAGTACGTCAGGAATTCCGTAATACACAATGACCTGCAAATTGAACTGATTGATAATTTTATCACCAATTTTTCGAGAAGTATATTCATATCCATTGGAAATTATGAAAATTCCCTGATCAAAGCTCAAACCATATTCATGGATATAAATAATAAGCAAAACTTTGCGTACAAAACCACCAAATGGCTTCAGCCACTTAAAGCTCCCTAACACCACCCAACAATAACTTCAAATCTTTATTGATATTGATGTCTACAAACGAACAAAATAGCACTTCCCTCCACCCCGAAGAGGAAGCCGGAATGATAGCAGCAATTGCTGCAAACAGTCATGCCATAACCCTCCCCTAACCTAATAACTTAAGCATAATAGCCTATTTAACTTTAAATAATATTTTAATTGTTCTTTTAAACTTTTCATAAATACTGAGGAGAAGCGGCAAACTGAGTGGCGCTCGTTTACCATCTAATTTTAGTTAGTAGTTGGCAATTTTAAGGCATTTCAAAAAAATTCTCAGTCTCATTCAGTAAATTTTCTCCAAAATTAGAGGTAGGTAGTTTAATTATCTAGAAAAAACCTGGTAAATAATAAATAGTTCAATATGGTAACTCATTAACAACTACTATCTCTTGTGTTTTATTGATCAGTTTGTTGCCATCTATAAAATAATATTGAATGTCCGCTTTTCTCTTCTGATTCCTTCACTTATGATACATATATTTATAACCTTTTATTTAGCATGTGAGATTTTTGAATGGCAATGGAATAATAATGGCGCTCTCCGTTGGTTAAATTCGATGTTTTGTTGACGTTAGTAACACATGCTACTTTTCAGAATATATCATTGTGAATTTTATATTTATTTGATTTATATTTTTCATTTTATGTAATGTTATCATTTTGAAAGGTTTGTCTTTGAACGTTTTTGTGTTATTAGTTATGTGTCATAACTTGAAAAGTAATTCTTGTTTAAAACTATTTTTAAATAATTATTCTGAGTGTTTTGTATATAATTATAACGGCATATTTATATTTTGTCTACTTTAATCATTGTTTCATTTTGAATAAAAATAAGTAACTATTTTTTCTTAGGAAATTTACCACAAATGTGATCTGAATTACGCGAAAAGTAAATTATGATAGAACAAGCGTATTCCACGTTACCCAAATAATTTGGCGTTTTTTTTTTCTTTGCTTTCAGAACATTATAGAGAAACGAATTGCATCAACTATCATTGCTACAAATTAGATATAGGACTGTAATGTCTAGAAATAACATTAAAATAGTTATTTATACTGAGTAATATATATATATTTGGTATAAAACCCAAGTAATTTTATTGCTTGTTCGATCAAAGTGTATTTGAATCTAATTTTATGTTATTAAATTGTTTGTTCTTTTTCAAAGGATTCTTAAATATAAGGAAAATATATATTCTATATTGAAAATTTGTGCTGTAAACTTCCTAGATTTAAAGTTATATTATTTTACTAATGTCTCCAAGTGCAATCATTCTATGGTGTGAAAGAGAAAAATGAAGCAAAAATAACTTTCCCTGTTTCATTTAATTTGTAAAGCATAAACAGTGTCCACCTGATTAAATCTTTGGTTATTAAAATATTATGTCAAAATTAAGTCTTTGATATTTATTTTTGTTGTTGGTTGGATCCTAAATCTGTCCACGCCTTGACAATGGGAAACAAAATTGGACACTCTTGTAATAATGCAACTCTGTTAGAGTAAACTTTCTTTCTGATAGTAATTTGTACCTTAGGGATCAAAAGATGTGTAGGGATCAAAATCCTCCTATTGGTGTGGTATGGAAGTTAGGAGAAGGGGTACAACACAGCTCAGATATTATACTTGTCTGTTGACCGAGGTTTTGATTTAAAAGGCATGGCAGAAATACAATTTTACTGTGTATTGCATGTGCCAGGCTAAAAAAAGAACCGGAATTTATAAGCTTATTAGAGGAAATGGTGGATTAAATTTACTTTTTTAAATAAATCTCCCTTACTCCACACTAGGGGCTTACCTTCTTTAAGTTAGTACAAGTATCATGAGTTTTAGATACATGAGTATTATTTTTTTCTTTCTTATGATGTTTGTTGTTATTGGTAAACATGGGTGATGCATCCCCCTCAATACCCTAGTGATTCTTCATCTTGTCAACCAATTGTTACGTTTACTCCATTTTTTTGTGACATTAAATTGCAGGTACTCCTTGCCTCTGCATAATCAAATTTGGCTCATATGCCATTAATCTCTATTTTCAGTCATTCAACCATCTCAATAAATCCATAATATTGTAAAAGCTCTAATCAACTTTTATCAGAGCATCTGTAAGTTTAGGAAATTAAATAATTAGCTGAACATAAAATTGCACTATTCAAAGGCTACAGTGGTTCTCAACAACAGATGTTTTAAATGTCTTAATAACCAGCTTGAGGGGCAATAACTAGTCTGAAAAGCAACTGAACAAGTTTTCTTTGAGCTTAAAGATTGAAAGTTCGAAACACTGCTGACATTCAAGGCCAACTGTTGTCTCCTGCCGTTGGGTACAAAAACTCATCCTCCTTTGTGGGAATGAAAAACATTGTTTTCGCAGAAAGGCATAATTAAAAAATTCTAATATTCTTAAGGGCTCAATCTAGTCTGAAAAGTGTGAGGAGCCAATTTTTTTTTTTGGTAAAATGTTTTGTACAAAATATTAAAAATGTTAATTTCATTTCCGTAACAGTGATTATTCAATTTTTATGTACTTGCTACAAAAAAATGTTTCAATAATTCTGTAACTAATGGTTATTATATATATATATACTAACATAATGATGCACTAGACACTGATTGAGATACTAAGGGCAGACAGATAAAACTTCCTTTTAAACCTCTCTAAAATAGATATTGGTTCTTAAAAAATGTCTTGATGAAAATTTAAATGGATTTGAATTTTTGATTTTGATTACTATTTTCTTTAATAAGCTTGTGTGAATGAAATATTACTTTTGCTTACTGTATATGTTATGTATTTTCTATTAATACATTGAGCAATCAGAAAATGCAGATTTCTTTCATCCTAAGTTACTACAATTTATGTAAGCAGGAATCCTAAGGTTCGGAGCGATATATTCTAGATTAATTCTGAAAGAAAGTATCTTGATAAAAATTTACATTCACTACAGTTGCTGATTTAATTTTGGACATTGAAATAAAAATTCATTTCACTAATGCATTTGATTTAACTGTGTAATTTAATATATAAATTTGGTGGCGAAAATTATTATAACTTATAATAAAATTATTATTTATTTGCTACACACACAGTTATTTTTTTTGCCACACACACAAATGATGGTAAAAAAAATAGTATCAACTTAAAATAAGAAAAATGCTCATCAAGTATAGCTGGGAGTCATATAATTCAGTTTAACTGTCATAATAAGTTTTCCCAATTAATAAAATCAAAGGTATTGACCTCCTTTTTATGTTATATTTTCGATATTTATAACAAGTCATTTATAGGATGAGTAGTTAAAACCTGAGTTTACTTTAAACCTTATAATTTTTGTATTATTTTTGAGGAATTGTAGATTATCCATATTTTTTTTTTTTTTTTTTTTACATCTCTCCTTAAAACAAGGTGTAAAAAAAGCATTTTTGAATAATTCCTCCATAAATGGTTTATATGTAGTTAAATACAAGGATTAATAAAGTAACCAAAGACAAATTATTTTGAACTATTTCTCCTATTTTCCTGGGTAACTTGTAATTGCTGTGTAGCGTATGAGACCTATCTCATTTGAAATATTTAAACAGTTGTAAAAGTGTAACATTTTTTACAATTTTTTTTTTATCTAATTGAAAAAAAAACTTGATAAGTACATATAAGTTGAACCCATTTCACTGAGATCTCTGGTTTTCCTTAATCGGTCTGCATCAATTTTGTATTCTCCCTAACAGTTATTTGTTTTATCGGTGTATTGTGAGAAAAAAATTTTACTGAAATCTTCTGACAGCTATAAAAGCATGACTATAAGAAAGGAGAGCTGTCACATCTCTTATCACCAGAGACAAATAGTATTCAGTGTTACTTTGACAAAATGGAAAATACAGTAAAACAACTTTAAGTGGACTTCTATTGTTTACAAAATTAAACTTTATTTTCTGTAAATATGATTAATACTTGATTTGTTCAATATAAAGGTGGTTGGCAGTATGTTTTATTTTATTTTTTCCCATTCTCTGGTTAACTTGGATTTTTGATAACCTAGACATGAGCTCTAATCGCAATTAATCTGATTTAACGAGGGGTCACTACTTTTAAATATATGGTGCATCAATAAATATTTTTTCTTATTACTTATGAGGGTTCTTTTTTTTTTTTTTCAACCTCTCCGATCAAGTTTCTCAATGACTGGACAAGTGGTAGGAGGTGGGAATGCACAGTGGATGACTGTGCATCTCTCAAACTGTGCTATAACTGATCTCATCTCACCATTTCAAGCTTAGCTGTAGGCACGTAAACATAGATGTAAAATTGATCCTCCTGGCAAGTATGAGTTGCATAGTTTTATTGGCTCTCTTCAAGTAGAAGGGAAGTAGAAAAACTGAATGTACTAAGGAGGAATCCAGTATACAGTGAACACTTTATGAATGATGTTGTGTGATGGTGGTTATAAAGATGGCTGAACCAACATTTGCAATGAAGGGAGTCAAGGATGCAAGTCTGTTCATTCAAACCTTCAGCAGCAAGAAGTTTATGGCTACTGATTTTTGGGGGCAAAAAGGTGTGTTACTTGCTGAGTTTATTTAACCAGGAACTACGATCAATGCTGCTGTTTATTGTCAGACTTCACGAAGACCACAAAGAGCCATTCGAAACAAGAAAGGAACCTTGACTTCTGGAGTTATAATCAATCATGACAATGCCCACTCATACTGTGTTGCTGTAACCCAACAGCTTCTGGAGCAATTTAATTGGGATGTATTCGATCACTCAGCATATAGTCCTGACTGACTTAGCGCCAAGTGATTTTCGTTGCTTCCTTGAATTGAAAATCTGACTAGGAGGCCTAACCCTTCATACTTATGAAGAGCTTCAAAACAAAGCATAGATCCATCTCGCATCATTGGTGGCAACGTTCTTTGAAGAAGGTATCAGGAAGCTTGTTCTTCACAATACTAAATACTAGAATCTTTGTGGTGATTATATTGAAAAGTAACCATGTGTGTACGTAACTTTTGGTAATAAAATCATCTTGTTCTGTATTCTTTTCTTTTTTATGGTCTTTTGGAGGTCGAATAAAATGACCCTTATATAAATATAAAACTTCTTGTTCTGTGTTTTAATTTTTTGAAAAGAAGGTTTTGTTTTGAGAATACAGGAATTTGTGAGTTAAGAATGCTGTGCAGTCATGGAAATCTAAAAGAATTGTCATGCTTAGATATCAAAGATATTGGAGAATGTATAAAGTGTAGATCCTACAGAGATGAGTGTAGAAACGAGTTATGAAAATATGAGTTTTGATTATACTGATTTGATTGTTTTAGGATTTGGATCCTACATACATGTTATTGCTTGTTTAGACTTTATCTGGTATTTTATTCAGATTCATAACTTTCTTTTTAAGAACAGAATTTTAGAGAAATTTATTTATATATAATATGAATGATAATTAGTGGAATGACAATCACTTGTACTCATCAATTAAAGCTTAATGCACTCAATTGTATCAATATTTACAGTTGATCTTGTAAGCTGTCTCAATGGTTTCCATTGCATCAAATATTCAGACAGAAACTCCTTTTATCATTTTTTTGTTGCATCATTTAGAATGTTACCATCATTATTCTTTATACTGAATGTAATTTTTACCGTATTTATGTGCTAGGATTTTAATTTTATTTGTGTAATTAATTCATAGCTGAAAAGTCTTAAGTTCCACTACACAAATAATAATTAAAGCAGAGTTAAATTTCAAAAATGTTGGGGGGAAAAATTTGGTACATTAAATTTATTGGGTAGTAAAACTCTTGGGGGCATGCATAATTTTTACTGTATGTTTTTCTTGTTAGGATAAGGAATTGTGCTAAAAATCTGGAATCATGTATTACAATTTAAGAATCAATTACTGGAACAAGTATATAATGTGATTCACATTCTTAATATTATTATATATAGGTAATGTGTATTTGGCATTGATTGATATGTTTTTGTTTTAAATTCTGTAATTTGTTTTATTTTGCTTTCAGATTTAAGATGAGCTCAGGAAAAAGACAAAATTGCTTCCAGTCAATTAGTCCAAGCTCAAAAGACAAGAAAATGGTCAAATCTTTACCTAAACATGTAAAAAAGAAAACTAAAGTTACTAAATATGCTTCTTGCTCTAAATTTTTTGTAAATCCTTTGCTCAATGGACAGATATTAAAAGACACAGGAAAAAAAGCTGATGAAATATCACCAATAGTTAAAGTTAAAAGATTAAAATTGAAAAATTTGTGTCCAGATTCTTCCCAAAGATTCTCATGTGTTATGAATGGAAGTTCAGAAAGTATTAATATGAAAGAAAATGGTATTAATGAAAAAAAAATTGAAGTTGAAGATTTGAAGGCTCCTTTGTCCATTAGAGAACGTCTAAAAAGATATGTTTATCGAAAAGACACTACTGAGAAAAAGAACAATTCATGTATAGTTGTTACTGAAAGAAATGAAAAACTTAAAAAGAAAGAGATTTCCAAGAAAAATGTAAATGGTATTATAAAAAGAAAAAGACCGATTAATTCTAATTATAATAGTGGTTTGAAAGTAGGAACTTTTACCAATTCTGATTGCATTAATTCATTTCATCAAAAGGAATTAAATGTTATGTCTGATCAAAGCAAATCAAAAAAAGATGAACCAGATTTTCTAATTTTGAATCAAGGTATTCCTGACAAGAATTCTCTTAGTTCTCTACTTTTTGAAATAAATAAAATAGAAAATTCAATGACTAGAGACAATACAGATTTTCTCTCTGACATTTTGAAAATGAAACCCGTTGCACATTTTTTGGATGATATTGAATGCGATTCTGATGCTTCTGTGATATTAGATGCCTCAATGGTGCATGCTGCTTCTAAATATTTTGAATATCAAAGGACAAAAGATGATGTTTTATCCAGTAATTTGTGTGTAGATGGAGGTAAAAGGGAAAATAAATATGCAATTATTAATAAAGTAGAGTCTTGTGAATTTAAGTTTAATGTTGAGAGGGAGATCTTAATTGATGATATTGACTTATCTGAAGTGAATAAACTTGCAGTTTTACCCGATTCCATGCTGGACAGTGAAACGGTACCAGAGATAACATTAGATATTGAAAACCAAAACAATAAAAATGATTTTAATGTTATTTCAAATGACAAATGTACTGAAAATTATTTTAGTGAACACCAAAATGAAATTTACAAAGAAGCTTCTGTTGTTAATGTTGATAATAATTGTCAAACTGGCAAATGTACTGAAAATTATTTTAGTGAACACCAAAATGAAATCCACAAAGATGCTTCTGTTTTTAGTGTTGATAATAATTCCCAAAGTGATATGGAAAAAACAGAGGATAAAAATTTACTACCAGAACAGAGTCCTTTAATAACTTTTAAATCCAATTCACATTCTAGAGGATTGTATGAAATGGATATTTTAGATGATGATGTGTTAGATTATGAGCCATCCGAGTTAAGTGAAGGGGAAATAAGTGAAGTTGAATGTGTGGCTGCTGGTAATCATAAAGGTGAATCAATTGAAGATCTAGAATTTGTGAAACCTGCAGTTGAGAACAAAATAAATAATGCTGATGTAAATGGGGAATTGTATTCTAAAGAGAATTCCAAAATAGCTCTTCGTAATAAACAACCTACTTCAAATGTTGAAGATGAAATTTATTCAGAAATCTCTGATGAGGACAATTATTTTGAAACTTTTTCTAATGATGAAATGTTTTCAGATTGTAGCAATCCTGGAGAATATGTAGAGCCTTTTTATGATGAATTAACTAATGAAAGAGATTATAGAAATTTTGATGGAAAGAATGACCTCCCATCCAATAATGACTTGATTTATCAAAATTGTACTAACTCATATCCTGAGAGTATTTCCAAATTTCAACAAGAATCATTATTTGCTTACGATTGTAATCACTCTAATACTTCTGACAGTTTTCTTTCTCCTATTTTTACTGATGAATTTAATCTTCAACAATCTAATTCAAATAAAAGTTTCGACAGTTCAGTAAATAGTGAACTGAATGTTTGCTCCAAAGAATCTAAAAGTAGCAATCTATCCATGTGTGAAATAAATCCTTGTTTCAATAAACAGTCATCTTATACATTTATTAATAATGAAAATAATAAAAAAATGCTGATACACCCACGAAAAAGAAACATCCAGTCCATAGATGACACAGATAATGATAGTGAACATTCTTTGAAGAGGTATATTTTTTTTTATTTTAAAATATTTATATTGATACTGTATATACATAGGCTATAAAACATGTTATTGGTTTTCAGTTTTAGTGGAAGGTCTTAAAAATTAAAATTTAAATAAATGACTAGATTTTAAAGTATTTTACCTAGGATCTTTAAGTCAAATATGCTCAGATTTCAAATATTTTGCTGTTTAACTTATTTATAATAATATAAAAACAAGATAACCAACCAATCAATCAATTGCTGAAAAAAATGCTGAACATTTTCCTAAAGAAATATATATATATTAAAGTATTTGTTCATGGATACTGAAAATGCTGAAGTAAAAAGGCATGAAAAATGTGGTCCTACAAAATTTTTGTAAGTAATGAATCATTAAAAATCCTAAGGTACCAAAATGTTCTCTTTATTATCATAAACATTATTCTATTAGGTTTAAAAGACATATTTATCTGAAGATGCTCTCAGTTTAATTTTTATGGCTATTTTCCCCTTTGAAATCTTGGAGAGTTATTGTCTGTTCCTTTTCCCATCAAGACTATATGAGCCGCTCAGAAGCCAATGCGGTTAAGTCCAAAACACAAAAATTGAGAAAATTAATGTTTTTTGATACATTAGTTTTTAAAATTCTTGGTTTATTAATTTAATTAGAAAAGTGTATAAAGTCTTTTTTCAAGGTGTAAACTCTGCAAAAAACAAGATATGTACAGGATGTGTAAATAAAAACGTAAGTATTTATGGAAATAATGACAGCATCTTAAAATTTTTAGGACTTATACCTTTTGGCAGCTGAAAAAGATAAGAAATTTAGGTAAAAATAATAAAATAACATTTTTTGTCATAAGTTTTATGTTTATTCATCATAACAAACATCATCTTCTTCCGAGCTATTTAAATGTAAATCTTGATCTCCACGTGTTGTCCTTAATGTCCTGTAAAATTCGTGTTTAATTGGAGATATATACTTTAATAAACACATGTCTTTTTTTGTTTCTCTTGAAATTGTTCTGCCATTATGATATAATATAGGTTGAGTTATATTTTTTAAATTTACTGGCCTACCTATTTTTGTGTTTTTTTTTTTATATCAATTACATGAAAGGTATCATCCTTGTCAAAATTATATTTGAACTTAATGCTGCTTGGGTTTGACCTTTCCAATTTTATCCATCTCATATTAAGCCAATTGACTGTTAGTCCACTTGTTGATTTTTTTCTGTTGGTAACAGCTCCTTCCAATGGTTTTGCACATGCATAAAATTATAATTAGAAGTAACGGTTACAGTTACTATGAATTTCTTGTTTTTCAGTGTTACCAACAAATATCGAAAGAAGAAGAATTTAATTTTTATTTCAAAGTTTATGTAAAAAAATATTGATAAAAGGTGGACTTATTCACAATGGCTTCTGAAATTATTATACAATATATTCAGAAGCTATTAAAAAAAGGGCTGTCTAACCTAGAAAAAAGTAACCAACGAGTAAATCCTTTAATAACTAAGAAGATTATTATTTATTTCATCAAAATTTCCAAAAATCAGAAAATATCAAAAAATGGACTTAACCGCATTGGCTTCTGAGCGGCTCATATAATGGTTAAATGAAAATGTTGTGTAGTTAGACATTGTGTTTAACCTCAGTTTTTAGTTATACTTTGTTGAATATATTGTAAAATCCATATAGTTATTTTTTTATTTCCTCTTATTTTGTTTGTTTTGAAAAATTTTATGTGTAGTTTGATTTAATTTTTATTCATGCATGTGACTATTATGTTACTATTTCTGTTAAAGGAATAAATCACATGTATAAATATATAACAAAAATATAAGAGTACTAAGGTCTCCTAATGTTCCTTTTTGTTAATTGTTAGGACAGCAATAATAATAATATAAGTAATGATGAAGAGCATAATATTAAGGAATGTATGTACTTTTTATAAATTAGCTGACGATGTTAGTCAATGAGATTTTTTTAGATTGTGTAATATGAATGTTAGTATGGAATGCTATTCAATGGTAGCATTCAAATACATTAACATTTAGTTTTGCTGCTTTATTGGTTGTGTTAAGTATGAAAACATTACCCACTTTAAAAATGAACTGACTATAAATGCAATTTTATTTATTAGTTCATCAAAAGAACTTATGATATCAATTCTGCTGAACAGGTGCTGATTAGTTGAATCTCATTATTGCTTCAAATGAATTAGAGGATCCTTAGATTGTATTATTATAAGATAATATTTAAAAAAAAATTACACTTTCTTAATAACACATCAATCAATAACTCCCGAGACTAACCCAGAGATGGCGCTCGTAGTAAACCAGTAACCAGGTCTTTCTAGAGTACTAACCTTTGCTTGAAACGTGTCAAAATTTTAAATCGATCGGACCAGAAACAGCTGAGTTATCGAGGTTGGAGTAAAGTCGTTTTGTAGTTTGTTTAAAAAATGGAAAAAACCGAGTTTCGTGTTCTGATAAAACATTGTTTTTTAATGGGTAAAAACACCGTGCAAGCGAAACAATGGATTGAAAAATGTTACCCGGACTCTTGTCCATCAAAAGCAACGATTTGTCGGTGGTTTGCCGAGTTTAAACGTGGTCGTACCGACACAAATGACGCGGAACGCTCGGGTAGACCTGTGGAAGCCGTTACACCGGAAAATGTGAGTGAAGTGACAAAAATTATAATGAAAGATCATAAAGTGAAGCTCC
This sequence comes from Nephila pilipes, assembly GCA_019974015.1. Classification (NCBI taxonomy): domain Eukaryota; kingdom Metazoa; phylum Arthropoda; class Arachnida; order Araneae; family Nephilidae; genus Nephila; species Nephila pilipes. Next base: position 31,783 of record BMAW01068460.1, read on the forward strand.
GTGAGATTGCTGAGATGACACAGATATCATATGAAAGTGTATTTACTGAAAAAGGTTTTTTGAAGTGAAGTGAAAAAGGTTTTTTCCAAGTGGGTGCCGCGATTGCTTTCGATGGAACAAAAACAGCAACGAGTCGATGATTCAGAAAGCTGTTTATCGCTATTTACTCGCAACAAAAAAGATTTCTTGCGGAAAAAAAAAAAATTTTGAAAAAAAAAAAAAAAAGATTTGGAAAAGCGTTGGAACGATTCTGTATGTCCCTAGGTGATTAACAAAGGTCGTTATGTTGATGAATAAAAAATTGCAAAAAATGTTGTTTTCAATCTTAGTCTCGAGGAGTTATTGATTGATGTATTTATTATCTTTTTTTTTTTTTTTTTTTTTAAGAATATATATATAAGCCATTCCTCCACATCAAAACATTTAATTCCTTTCAGAACCTAATACCATACATCATTAAGATATTAAAATGAACTGGTCGTTAGATTCAAATTGAATTTGTGTTCTGCACAGATTCCAAAAATTTTTTGATATTGTTTTCTGAAACATTTTTTTAAAAAAAAATAATTGATTTTATCCATATATTAAATCAATAATTTTACATTTACATTCCAAATTCTTATAATTCATTTTCTTTTCTTATTTTTTGTTGTGTGAATTTAAATAATTTAAGGACTTTAAGGCTGATATTCAGTATTATAATGCAGTCTTTAAATTAATAAAAGTTTTGTTCTCTATAAATTATGGGGGCTGCGGTTGCCTAGTGGTCATGGCTTCGGCTTCGTGGCCGGCGGTTTTCGTTCAGTCGCGGGTTCAATCCTTGGCCGCTAAAAACCCACTGTGTAGCCGGGGCTGATGCACATTAAATCTATCAGAGCTCAGGTGTTGTCCTCATCACTGGACGGAGGTTCAAAATTACGAGGTCCGTCGCCAATAGCCCTTGTGTTGCTTCTAGTGTGACGTTAATAAAAAACTAAACTCTATAAATTATATAATGCTGAAAAGAGGAAATTGTTATCAAGGATACTTCAGTAATGCTATAATTTAAATTTTACTGAATGTATTTTGAAGTCTTTATCTAGTTTGTTAAAAAAATCGCTTTTGGTTAGTTTTTCTTATAAAATTTACTGAAGGAACATGTTTTTTTTTTTTAATGTTTTGGAATAAAATTACAACATGATCTTAGAATTTGGAAATGAAGGCCCCCCCCCCCAATTATGATAAAAAAAACTTATTAGATTGTTTTTCCTTTTCTTGAATATTGATCTGCCTTTTTTTGGAAGTTTTGAGTAATTTTTTTATAATGAGGCTTATTATAATTATTATTGATTATGGCCACATATTACTGCATATATAATGACCTATCATGAAATATAATGATTATTGAATTCTAATAATATTACTCATTTTTATTATGAGCATAAAGGATTAAGAATTTATAAAATGAATTGACTGAAAAAAGGTTTGAGTTAAAACATATATATTCAGATGTAAATTTTATCTAGCAAAAGTAACATTAATTGAAGGGTAATTAATCAAGCATTTAATTAAATTAATACCTTTTAACTAAATATAAGTATTAGTTATTAACTAATGTTATTTAAACATATTAATGTAATGATTTAATTATTTAATAGTGATTTTTGTTGATCGCTTTAGAAAGATCGGCACCCTTTCCATTTCAATCAAAATTATAGTATACACTACCGTTTAAGGCTAAATTATAAAATAGCTTTTAAACTTCAATCTGCTTAGTTTATCAAGTGTAATTCAATTATTATGTATGAATGCCCAAATATAAGTTTTTTTTTTTTTGTGATACAAGCCATCAATGGGTTGAATTTTTGCCTTTATTTGTAACCCAAAATATGTGAGATATGAGCGAATTGTGTGATGCAACTACGACACTGCTCATGGACTTTTTGCAGCATTTAAACATGAATAGGGTGGAAGGACTTTGCATCCCTTGGAAAGTTTATAAACCTGGAGGTGTAGGCGATGGAGACATTGAAGATGTTCATAATTCTGAAGAACTGATGACAAAGGATTTTATGGCACTACATATGCAGCAACTTATGATGGCTCTGCTAGATATTGGTACAGCTGCAGATTTGTGGAGGAGGTTGACAAAAAATAAAAAAGCAAAATTAAGCAAAAATGAAATGAAAGAGAAAAAATTGATACCATATGTTTATTGGCTGTGCCAACATTTGTTTATTCTACTAGATTCTCTTTTAACCTTTAGAACTCGGCCAATTCTAAGTCAAAATATCCTTTCCAGTCGGCGCTTTTAAGATTGAGGAAAAATTTTCTTTCCCCCACTGTTAAGTTCAAGTTCACGACATGTGGTAAGGTTAGTTTTCTAGTTACAAAGGGGAGATAGTAAGGGTTACTGATTTTTAGTCAGTAATCATTGACGAGTAAGAAAGATCCTAATATTTGGCGACATATCATATCATAATGATTTTTTCTGAATTCCTGGTTCCCATTATTAATTGAGTGACTTACAAACTTCCAAATGCATATTTATCATAACTTAGAGTCGTGTATTACGTAAATTAACATTTTCAAACAAAACAAATAACAAAGAAAGCGACAGCTATTCCATACTACTAAGATATTTTCTAGAATAATTTATTCGGTGCTTGCTTATATATATACAATATATACATATAGGTGTGTAATCACATCGCTTAGTGTGCAGACTTTATCTGTGGTCATATTGCAACTTACCTACTTAATTGCGATATTGAACCCATGTAATTAAAGTAATGCCTCATGTTTTCAAAATTATTCGACGAAATATAAAAAAGAAGGAAAAAGTTAAGAACAATACGTTGAACATTATTATTAAACATTTTATTTTTTAAATTAACATCCTTTTAATGCACAATTATTCAATATACTCCAAATATTTTGATTTGACATTTTAATAACATCTCATTTTGAAACAATAGGAAGGTTACTGGTGACGGACTTCATATGAACGATGGTCGAGTAATGAGGGCAGCATCCACTCACCAAACTTCCACACCACACCAACATCAGGATTAAGAAACTAAACAGGCTTAACAGCCGGTTTCGATTGAACAAGATTCGAACTCACAACTCAATCCCGGCTACGAGTTTGCGACCTCACTCGTCAGCTACCGTGGCCCTTTTGTGATTAAATATTATCAAAAGTGAGATTTAAAAAATAATTTTTAACTTAATTGAACACGTTTCAAAGCTGCTGAGTAAATCTTAAGTACGTCAAATTAAGGCAAAACCTTCAGTTAATTTATGCATTCCATTGAAAATATTATGAAACACTTTTTTATATCAAATATTTCTATGAATCTTTAATCTTAAAGAAAAAAAAAGTATTAATTTTTGTTTTTTGTTTTTAAATGAAACTTATATCTTAAATTGAAAAGTTCTTGTAACAATGCTTTTGAAATGTCTGTTTTAAAAATGTAAAGTGAATTCTAATTTTTAAAATTTTTGGCTCTTAAAAGAGCCTTTTTTGTTTATTTTTTTATTTTCCTTTTATTAAAAATGTATCAGTTTTAATCTTTTTTATTCTAGTCTTTTGTTTTTCATTGGTTTATTTGATAAGAGATTTTTAATTAAATTGTATGTTATTCTTCGAAACAGTTTGGTAAATACAAAGAGCCACATTGCATGCCTTACAGATAATAGTAGTTTTTTTTTTTTTTTTTTGTATATTCTTTTCCACACAATATGTGAAATTTCTTCTTTTCTTTTCGTCAATTGGCCTAAGAGAAAATTTATTATCATTTGTCTTCATTTTTTTATTACTGAAGGCTCTGGAATTTTATGATTTAATTTTCATATCAGAGATGTTACTAAATTCATTCTAAAATCTTTTAAACTGAGTTTTTAACTTAATTTGGCACGACTTGAATATCAGAAACACAACAATATCGATTAGGCTAAAGAATAATTTTTTGTCAATTTCCTAGTTTGCTTACCAAAAGTATAGGTGGATGCCCTGCGGTCTCCTAAATCAACATATTCCACGTGTTTGTGGTAATCTGCCACAATTTTTTGCATCGAAGTGGTTAATTTTTCTTTTTCTCATTCAGCAAAGTCACCATAAGATTTTTTTGGGTGTTTATCAACAAAATTTTCTTCATCTAAATCTTTCCTCAAATTCTCAATTTCTATTTCTGCGAGCAATTTCAGATTCATTTTAAAAATTCGAAGGAAAAAAAAGAGAAAAGAAAATTCTATCTATCATAGACTGCATAAAGTCATCTAATTGAGTATTTTTTTCGAATTTGGTTGTTTCTAAAGGTCGCCAATAATAAGGGATTCGCACACAACTGATAACGTTGGCGAAAAATATCCCCACCCAATTACGGACAATAGAAGCAAAGTCGTAAAAAGGGCAAGGGAAAGTTGTAAAAGGATCTGCTGGAAAAAAAAGGGGGAAAGAACTGTCTATAGATAGCTTGGTACAGACGTTGTACCAGAGCCGAAGCGAGAGACAAAAATTTTTTTGGTACGACATATGTACCGCCGATGTTTAAAGGTTAAATGTATGCATATTTTGTTTGCATGCTGATTTTTTTTCTTCATTTAAACACATTATCTTACAAATTAGTGTGGATTTTATTTGGGGGGAGGAGATATGATTATTTTCATTGTAATAAATTTTAATTGGGAAAATTTATTTGTGATACAAATTATGTGTTACTATTTTAAAATTATTTTTTTTTTTTTTTTAAAAAAATACAAATTTTTTTTTTTTTTTTTTTTTTTTTTTGTTCATTATTTTAAATTTATGAAGAGTTTTAACTGTATTTTTATGCTCTATTCAAAATGAAATATTCTAATGATGATAACCTGAATTATTTTTATTTATAATTTAGTATGTTTGAGTTTCAACTTTATCAGAAACTATGTTTTGGAATTAAGAATATTAGTGCATGTGAACTTAAGCTTAACATCATTGATACACAAAATCAGATGTATAAAAATAATATATATAAAGCAAAGCCACCTTATATTTTGTTAGTTATTTTGATATATGTATTCACCATTACTCATAGTTTATTTTGTAATACTTTATTCTTTAGGAGAAATTGTAATGTTGTTGAAGAACACATTCAAGAGCAGAGGTGTATTGATAATTCAAATCAGTCTGATGTAATTCCTTTTTCATTTATTTATTTTACTTTTCATTCATTGCCTTACTTTAATATTTAACTTGATATCTGTCTTTCCCATATAATATTAAATTATTATGTCTTAGAAATTTGAAAAATACTCTATAGAAATTTGAAAATTAAGTATGCTTTATTGCATATACTTTAAAACAGTCTTATTACCTTTTTACTAATCTTTGTGAATAAAAATATGTATATATTTATAAATAATCATTAGGTCACATAGCATTCTCAAAATTTATTTATTTGTATTGTTACTATCAATCATTATGTCCTGATATTTTGTTATGGTATTTTCTTTCTTTCTTTTTTTTTTAATTTGCATATATATGCTGTGTGAGCAATATCTTCTAATGTAAGTTTAATTTTTTCTTAAAATCTGCCTGTTCTGTGAACGAAGTAAGATTTTATCCAAATGACAATGACAAACACAAGATAACTAGCAGGCTATGTTTAAAAGCTCAATCCGCAGTTTTTAACATCAATTTAATGGCATTAGGAACAAAGTAAATAAATCATATGCTTACTAAAAAATAGCATTCTGTAGACAATAAATAATTTATTTCAAATTATCAGACATTTTGAAAAGAAATGTAAATTCAGGTTTAATTATTTTAAAAAAAGTAGGAATAAATAATCCTAAAGTCCTATAATTTTCAAGGGAATTCATTCCATTTCTTCAACTTAGCTGCATAAGTAGTTGCAGAATTTGGCTTCTCAAGGTGCTTAACCCTTTCATGCTTTTATCCCTGTTCTAACTGGAAAAATTATTTTGAAACTGAACATTCGAATCTATACTTACCCAGAATTAATTATGATCTTATTATTTCTAATCTAAGATATTTATAAATTTTTTTTTATAAATATCGTTTGAAATTAAGACAAAGCAATAGAAACATTTCGAGTTATTTTCTTGATGGATAGTAATAAATTTTTTAACAAACGAATTTACGATTTATTAGAAAGTTGAAGTTTGTGAGGTATTGTTACTTTTTCTTTACTTATTCGTTTTTTTTTTTTTTTTTTTTTTTTTGCTTTGTCCTGTGAACTATTTCCTTTTCTATATGAACCCTGTAGTGTTCTTATAGAAATGAAGACATGTCTTTGTTTTTTGAAATGTAAAGGAATTTACAGTTTAATAATTTAGTACACAGCAAAGTTTAAAGTGTCATCTTGAGAGAATTTATGCAGACATATGTCTGGATGTAGGCAGAGGATGGTAAGGTCCTGATTCAGTTGTCTAATTGAGAAGTAATAGCCCGTACCCCAAGTTTGAAAATATTTTGAGCAGGGGAAAATTTTCTCATCTCAGAGAAGATAAAAATGAATTATCCAAATGGTCAATAGGAAAGTCGATCCTATTACTTAATGTCTAGATTACAAGTATAAATATGTTGCTTTTTAATTTGCTTATATTATACTAATACTGTTGTAGTGAAGCTGTCATCATGCCATTTAATTTTAATGCACACCCTCAACTGATAATGACCAGGCTTGACAGGCTGCCTCACTTGTCATGGGAAGGCAGAGAAACATAACAGGATGAATTCCCAACTTTCTCATAGATTCATCTCTATTATTCTTGTGCAAAGGCTTTTGTTTTGCCCACCTTTGACAAAGTTGTATTTTCTTATGATTTTTTTTTTTTATTCTCTTTGTCAATCAATGAAACATCTCTTAAATCTTTATTTCATAACTACAAAGTTCTGCAATGAATGTATGGTCAAAAAAGTCTGTTAAAAAGTTTCAATCAAATCATTTTTGCTGGCAAAAACATTTCTAGATTTTCTCCTTACCATTAGTTTGCACAAGTCATTAAATTTATACTATTGTATCATGCCAGAACTTGATCTGTCAAGAGTTTCTGAAAATAAATTCCTTTATGAATTTTCTTATCAGAGTTTCATTTAAGTCAGAAGGATCATTATTAAAAGAGACTATTTTTCCTCATTCTAACTGTTCTTCTAATTAAACCTTTAATTTGAACTTTCAACATCTTTAGTTGCCATTGACATTTAAAGCAGGCTATCCCATTGCTAAATATACTTACAGTGTAAGGATAGCAATATATATATATATATATATTGCCATGTTTTTGAAATTGACTTTCAATATGTGTATAAGGAATAGCTATTAAATAATGAGGCTGAAGCCGTAAAACATTTTATTTTGATGACATACATACTTACTTATTACCAGCTTCAATATGCACCCCTCTTCTATCCTTACAACGTTTCATATGAATATTCCATTGTTCGAAGTAACACTTTAAGTTTTCTGTCGGCTCCTTCAGGATGCATTCCATTTCTCTTTCACAGCTTTAACAGATTGTAATCTTGTTCCTTTTAATGCACATTTCATCATAGGAAACAGATAGAAATAGCTTGGCTCAAGATCTTGTGAATAAGGCTGATGGTCTAATTCTGGGATGTTGTACCTGACTAGAAACCTCTTGACAGACAGTGTGGAATGAGCAGGTGCATTGTCTTGGTATAAATTCTTTGTCAATTCCTGCAGTCTCAGCAATTGCATAAATACTTAAGCAATGGACAGAATCAAACCAGATAATCAATTTTTTCTATATTGTCCTACGTTTTTAATGTGGAAAGGTGACCAGGGCATGAATCATATTCAACTTCTTCTCGGCCATCTTGAAAGCACTTAAACCATTCAGAAACATGCACGCTGTGAACATTCATTACCATATATTTCTTTCAATAAATTATAAGTTTATTAGTGGTTTTTCCAAGTATCATACGAAATTTCACAACAATTCCTTGTCTCTTTTCATTTTTGTGACAAAACAAAAAATAGCTGATGTGTATGAAGGCTACAGTTATGCACATTTCTTTCAGAAAATAGAGATACTGCATTCAAAAGAGAAGTTTTCACATTAAGCAGCTGTCAATCACTGGCACTTGGCGCATGCATACTCTTCTGTAGCAGTGTCAGTCTTGTTATTTAATAACCACACTTCGTAATTTGGTAGTTAGTTAGGAGTATGCATTTCATTTCCCTGAGTGAGTCTTTGATTATAAAAGTTATCATCTGAGCAGATAAATTAGCAAGATAATTTACTAGTAGAATTTTAACATGCAGTTTAAAATATTGAGGTTTAGTCTATTAATGTTCCTTCTCTTCCGGGCATTTTGATTTTTGATTTATTAAGGTGGTCAGGCAATACTTTAAAATTTTAGTTCTTGAAATATTTATATAGATTTAGATATAATTTTTCTCCACATTCAATTTTTAAGTATTCAGCATGAAGTTACTCAGCTTGGATAAATTTTACTCTTGGAAATCTCATTCCATGTTTTTTTTTTTTTTCTCAAAACAAACAGTTAAAAGATCTATCACTTGAAACAAAGCAGTGATCATAAAAAAGCTGCATTTTTAATGCATTGGCAAACTTAAAAAATTTAAGGCTTTATTTCAATTACATTAGACACTTAATAATGAAAGGAAATAATGTTATTTTATGCCTATTGATTAGTTTGTATATTTTTAACATGTTGCATTTCTTACTTTTATAGCCAAATTTCATTATTTTTTACTGATATAAATATATCTTTTTAATACTTAGATTTCTTTTGATCTGGGTGATCCGAAGAAAGTAATGTTCAGGATCCGAGAACTTTGTATAATAGGAAAAATTGAGGAAGCAATAAATGTTGCAAAGAAATATATTCCGATCAGTGCAGAACGTATCCAGAAGATTTTATTTCATGAATTATTTTTCAGTGTTACCAATTATATCCGTAATTTCAATTCTTCATTGGATGAAAGCTTTTGTTTGGAAGCTATAAAAAACTGTATGGAGATTTTTTACTATTATAAGTTATATGAATCTACATTATGTTCAAGTATGATAGTGGAATGCTTATACTGTAATCTTACCACTCCAAATGGTTCACAAATTTTATCCTTTTGTCAAAAGAATGAAATTCCTATAGATTCTGAAGCAATGGAATCTTATGTAAATATTATGAAACCAACAGAGATGTCTGTGAATGACATTATTTCTTTTCTGGAATATGTGACTAAAGTGTGCAAGCTACTTGCCCCCAGATTTCTTCTACATGAAGTACTTGAACGTTTTATGAAGGGCAAGGAGAGTAGCTTTTCTGCTGGTTTTTTCCTTACTTGCAAATTTCTTTATTTTGTAAGTCCAGATGAGATTGATAAAACATATCTGAAAAAATTTATTGAATTTTGCATTAAAAATGATTTCTGGAAAGAGATTGCTGACTTTCTGCTTGAATGGACTAAGAAGAATTTCGCACTGACTTCGCTATTTGAAGCACTTGCATTTCAATTTGAACGTGTTGGATTGTTCTTTGAGAAATTAGCAGAAGAAATGTTTGGTGAGTTTTAATTTTATATTAATTTTGAATTTATTTATGTACAGTTGTCATTTGTGTGCTTACTATCAAGCTAATTTCTAAAAAGAAAAAGTGCTGAAACATTTTAATTCAAATGTTGTTCAAAATCATACATTCTTAAAGGCAAGGATGTCAAACTCAAAGGTTTAACAATGACAATATTAATAAGGCTTAAGTTTATGTGGGCCTCGAAATTGAGATAAACTTTACAAGTAATTTCCAGGGGGAAATAAAGTTTGTTTCGAAAAGTATGTTGGGGAAAAAAAACCAGGAACTATGATAATTTTAATGTTTTTTTCCCCTGAAATTTGACATCTCTGCTACATAACCTTCCTTTCTACTTCAGGTGAAATTGTGTTTGTAATAATTATTTTCAAAAACCTAAGGTGATTGTCAGGATATCTAGATAATTCCTGACACCACCTTGACAATATTCTACAAACATAGAAAGTATCTCATATACAAATTCTCAAGTATTTTCAAACTTAGCTGGTAAATATTTGTAAATTTCTGGTATACCAACATCACTGAATTTTACTTATAATTTTGACCTCTCTGTATTTTAATTACCACCATTTGCATCTCTTTAGGTACTGATTTTATAAGTATTGATTAAATTGAAAAGGACAAAGAATACTTATTTTCTAGTTTTAAAATCAGTAAATCTTGTTTGGAATTCTTTTTTATATAAGATGGGATATTTTTTCTGATTTTTTTTTAAAAAGTTGCAGTTTCAACTAAAGCTATTGTGTTCAGTTTGTGCATGTGTTGGAAGTGTGTTAAATATTCATATTTTAACTATTTTCCTCATAAAACTAGTTTACATTTGAATGCTTAAGCTTGATTCCACAAGTTTGGAATGATCTGATATTTTCCTTGCGGTTGTTAATAGTCCTTGTGTTGCTGCTAGTGTGACATTTATATAAAAACCAAACTAAAATCCTTGCAGTCGTTTACTTAAATTATACACATGCTTTGTTACATCAATCATGAATAAATCTAGTATCTGTATTATCAAAAACAGGGACTTGTATCTTGATTTGTACTAAATAAGAATTATCAAATTTCTTCTTTGAAATCTCTGAATTTTTAAGATCTTGGAGCAAGATAGCTAACATACCTTGATATTGTATGAAAGCCTGTTATCAGTGTTAGATTCACTTATGAAAGCAGAGAACTGGCACTGATTTAAACCTTGGGATTTTATGAAGTTAATGATTTTTTGGTAGGTGTTAACTTATGATCCATATCCATCAGCTTTGCACATAATATTTCTTGATGTATAATGCAATGTGAATGATGAATCTTTGATCCACCATAAATTCCAGTGTTTTCTTCCTGTAATTGTAGGAACTCTATTAGTGGTTACAGAAATTAATTTTGACAGGATACATTGTATTTTTGCATGAAGTCAAAAATGCAATTAAATATGTGTCCTGTACAAGTATTGTGGATCAGTATTAATTCTGATAATTTCTCATAAATGTTGAAATCTGTCCCTCTCCTCTAATATCTGTACTCTCTTCGCTGGAAATAGATAAAGCTTTGAAACTAGATGATTTTGCTTTCATCTGATTTCTTAACATTTCATGAACAAACAATTTTTGTATGTTTGATTAGACATTCCTTCATAAAATCATCTTCAGTTAAAAGTTTTGAGTGTTTAGTTATCAACTCTGTCAAGATATAACTTGCATGCACCACTTTCTTGTGTTATTTTAGAAAACATTAACTGTTGTTTTTTCGGTTCAAATTTTCTTGTTTCATTAATCCTTTGTGATTTTCATGCATTGATTTATGTTGTTCATAATGTGGACTAATATTTAGCAAATTTTACAGACTTAATATCATTATGTCATATCAAGTATACTATTCAATTACTTATTTCAAAAAAAAAAAAAAAAAAAAAACCCTCAATTTCCCATTATTCTTAAAAATTTTATAATGGTCTGCAATTTTTTCATTTATTTGTATTACCACTTGGTTTTAATAAAGACACTAAACATGAAGGGCTGAAAAAAAATAATTTAAATACTTTTTTTACTAATTGGACTTGTAGTAAATATATAAGTTTTTTAAAAATTCTCTCTTCACATTTCTCTTTAATTTGTTGCATTTTTAAATGATTCCTAAAATTAAAATCATGACTTTTTTTTTCTAAATCTTTATCCCATTAACTCTCTTGAGAAATACATGCTGATAAGTTTTTACCGCACAAACAGTTTTTTCTGAAGCAATAAGTCATCTTGCAAGAAAAAATTATTTCCCCCTTAACTAGTGTCCTTGAAAAAGTTCTTTAAAGTTGAGCACTTCCATTGGATAATACGAAATTTTTTACTCTTTAAAATTTTTTTTAAGTTTCTCTGTTTTTCTTTTCTAGAGACAAAATTTGCATTAATTTTTATAACCTGTATTCATTATTCATGATTTGATGACACAAATTAATTTTTAATTCAAGTTTGATATTCTGCTGTTTTTTCCCCCAAAATGTAAAAAGCATTTGGATCGGAAGAATTATATTTTTATCTCTTAATTTTTGTTTTGTAAACTGTGAAAAGATGGATTGTGTATATTTCCGGTCATGAAGTATATACTTTGTCTGTTTATTCTGGTGGCATGAAAGACATTTTTGTTCCATCGTATTAGCTGAACATACGGCGTGTTTGATAACCCTGCCTTGAAGAATTCTGGGAAAAGCTTAAAGTAATTTTTTACCCATGTTTAACAAAAAAAAAAGAACTTTAACAAATTTGAACAAAATGGTATAAATTGCTGTTTATTTTTTTTATTTTTTATTCAAGGAATTGCAGAATAGCATATTGGTGTATTACATATGAAATTGCTCTCATTTTCTTAGTGCAATTGAGAGGTATTGAATTTCATATTCTGTTTATAAAACTTTCTATAATATGAAATAAATATATATAAAAGAATATTCTCTAAAATTTTGTAAAGAGATGTCGCAGTATTTTGTTGATATATATTTTAGGAGTATCAATTTATATGTCAAAATCTGTCTTCAATTTGTGTTATCTGTTAAAATGTATTAATTAATTATCATTTATTAAAATGAGAATGATTGTATTTACTACCTAAAAAAAAATAATTGTGGATTTAACATTTAAGCTATATTTTTAAAAACATATATATTAAAGTTTTATTTTTGAAATTTATCCTCAGTTTGGTTATAATTTGTGTATACTTTTCTCCCCCCTCCCTTTCTGAAAATCTATAAATATTATTGTTGAATTAATTTTTCGACAAAAATGATACGAAATAAATATATTATTTTCATTCCAAATACATCATATTTACTTCATTCTAACCATGCCCATGCATTTTTAAACAAATTTTGTTCTTTCATACTTACTTTTAATTTTGTTTTAACTGACATCTTATTTATGTAACATTGAACTGAGTTTAGTTTTAAAGTTTTCTTTGTGTGTAAAATATCAGTTGTGTACCTGCATGGCGAATGTTTTTCAATCTGGCCTCATTTTAGACTCTTTTTAAGTAATCATATTTCTTATGTAATGTTTTATTTATTTTCAAATAAATTACATGCAGGTATATTTATTCAAAATCACCAAAAGTAAAAGATTTGAAATGTATTATCATGAGGGGAAGTATAATTTTTTTTTTTTAAATTATTAATGAAATGTTAAAAGTGTTGTCTTCTTATGAATGGTACTGATTGTAATAAAAAAATTATTTCTTTCAGGCCGAAAAAATGGGTTGTCAGATCATGTAACTATTATCTTAGCTCAAATAGGAGTGACTTTAATGTTGGAAGCCTTTTCTAAGCAGCTGTATGAAAATGCTTTTGAAATTTTATCAACTCTTCACAAACATAAAGTTGACTTTTTAGCACTCCAGAAACCTATTTATGTTGCAGACACTCGTGTAAAAGCCGTTTCGGAACATTCCGATTTCTTTGTGTTTAATTTTGCTGTGGCATTTGTTGCTCTGGATATTTGCATTTATTTAAACAAACTTAAAGATGCTTATCAAGTTTTGGATAGTAAGTTTGATGTTTTATTTTTAAGTTTATAAATTAAGCTATTACTTTTTTTCCCAATACATGTTATAACAAAAATTAAATTTCCTATTAAGTAATTAGGGAGTTTCACAATTAAAGCATAATAATTGGAATTTTGAAATATACTGTAGAAATAAATAATATTTTTGAAAATTGTTTTTGTGGTATTTTTATATGAAAAATGAGAGTTTCAGTTATTGGTTGCTATCCTGTCATTTGTAATATTTTAACATTATATCATTAACCCAGAATTGTTTATTCTCCAAAAAAATAAAAATAAATCCAGGTCTATATGGATATATACAAACTCTATCTTAAATCATTGATTTTAGTTGTAATAACATTAATAAATTGTAATTTATCTGATCATTTTACAAATAAATATTTCTCCTGCAATATTCTAGTTACTATTTAAAAGTGTGTTGGACTATTTTGGAGGTATTATTCAGTGTTAGGGAATTTTCAGTTGATATCCTAAATTTAAGTGGAAAAACTTCTTATGCCTTGTAGCTTTGCTCAACTAGATCACCAGATTTGGCTCAAACATTTGAGTTGCTATGAAACTTAGGAACGTTTTTTTACAATGAATAATCTTTGGAAAATTTCCCAAAATTAGTTGTAGTTATGTATATAAAGACTATATTATTGCTTTGTTCTGCAGTGATGCAAAGATAATTAAGAATATCAATGAAATGTCAGTTTTAACAAATTTTAACTGAGTAAAAGGATTTGTCATTAAACAAATCCTTTTACTCAGTAACAATTTTGTATGAAATTAATAGTGCTAAGTTGTCCACCGGTCCAAATAAATTTTTTGTTTTATCATTTAAAAATAATTTTTTTTTTAGAAAACACACATGTTTTAAAATGTTAGTCATTTTAGGTATAAATATCCCATGACAACTTATTTGAATATCTGAATAAGTTATTCAAATGCAATATGAGTATTTGATTATAATGAGTTATTCAAAATGATTCATCAGATCTCAAAATTTCATATTTTCAAAAATAACACAGAATGATAAGTAATATATGAATACTAGAGAAAACTGTACAAGTTTTATATTGTTAAACATAAATGGCCCTTGTGTGTTCTTTGTGAAACTATTTTACAAAAACTGTTTTAATAGCTTTTGTGGAACTACCTCGCAGTTGGATCGGTCACAAATGGACCAGATGATTTAATATTAAACAGGTGACCATCTCAGTCATCTTATATGGCTCCATACAATTTCTTCCTTTGGAGGTTTTAAAAGATAAGTGTATGCACCACCATTACCCACAAATTTATTTAAACTTAAATGAGGGATTTATGTTGTTTTAAAATCAATTCACACTTGACACTTTACAATGTGTTTGGCAGGAATTTATAAATTGAATTGACAATATATATGTAACTAAATGATGTTATATTAGAACACTTGTAAAAAAAAAAAAAAAAAAAAAAAAAAAAAAAAAATAAAAATTTAATTAAAAAATATTTTTTTAAAAATTTTTTTTTTTTTTTAAAATTTTTAAAAAAAAAAAAAAAAAAAAAAAACTTCTCTATTTTCCCTTAGCCATGCATGTATTATTTATCATTCTACATTGTTTATGAAAATATGGAATTCCGAAACCAAACAAATCATTTTGAATAATCCTGTATTTGTCTAATAATTGTGAATTTTTGATGAAACAGAAATTTACATAGTATTTTAGCAAGTCAGGAACCATGTAAATCTATTGGTACTAAAAATCCTTGTTTAATCTTGGTAATGAACATATATATAATGAGTTTTTTCCTTCTTCAGAGTTGTACATCTTTCCAAAATTCTACGTTTTTTTCTAAAAAAAAATTACTGCTCACAATTCTTCATTAATAAAAATAATCTAATCAAATTTTATCATAGTGCTTGGTATTTCCTTCATATGTCAGAGCTATATCTTTAAACTTTGTGCTAATCTCTGAGATTATTTCTGTGAATAATATGTCTGTTGTAGAGTTGTTTTTTTAATATACACTAACTTCCAAAGTTAAGCATGGAATGTAATTTTTATATTTTTGGAAGCATATTTGATTTTGAGTGGCTTAAAATCATTGTGAAAGTTTGAGTAGATTGTAATGTGTAAAAATTGTATGTTGGAACCAATCATGATTGACTGTTGATAGATATGCAAATGAGGTAGTCATAGGAACCACCAACAATTCTGCAAGGTTTGAGAGGGTAAATTTATATGTATGTTGATATAAACTACTTATAAGTTTCTTAAGATAGTTTTTGATGATATTAGTGTTTATGGTGGTAGAAAGATAATGAATGGTAGATATGGAGTTCTGTTATGTTGTCAGATGTTTTAAAGCAGGACTATCAATCAAAGATGATGTTTTTTGGTATGGAACATTAGATAATCTCTTGATTTTGGAAATGTTTCTAGTCAAGCCAAATAGGTGTCTTTGAATTTGTTCAGGAACTCAAAATAGCGACATCATCAAATGAATTGGTAACACTTAAGCTAAATAGTTGTCTTGAGTGTTACCAATCCATTTGATGATGTCACTATTTTGAGTTCGTGAACAAATTCAAATTTGGCCTGGAATGATAAGCATGTGATGATCTGGAGGAAACAGGTTGAAGATCACCACACAAAAATCGGGCATTCAGAGATGTGAGTATCATTATGCGAATTTGAATATCAATTATCTAAGCAATCAACATGCAATATTGTCTTGAATTCTATCATTGTAATCAATAACATATGCACAAATTATATATTTCATTTATATGACGTCAAATTTTGCTTAGGAATCATATTACTGTTAAGCACTAAGAACACTACAGTTCATAAAATATTGACAAATAATATAGAAAATCCTCTGATACTTTTCATCTGTTCTTTTTAAAAAGTGGGTCTAATATATTCAATGTAATTTGGATCAATAGGTATCTAGATGGGACAATTTAAAAACAAGAAATATAGAAATTTGCTTTTTTCAGTGCTATTTTCCAAACTAAGCTGATTATTGTACATGATGGACCAAAATTATTCTGTATAAAAATTTGTATTTCTGAGGTAGCACAAGTATTATAATCCTTCATTCAAGAGTGCAACTTCAAAGTTTACCAAAAACCGCTTCAACATTCAACTTTAAAAAAAGTCATAAGCTACTTTTAAAAAAATTTCTCTGAAATACATATCCATAGTATCAGCATGCCAAATATCATGCATCTAGCCTTTGCATTGACTGAAGTATTTTTGATTGAAAAAAAAACAATCTCTGATTGCAGGGATGAGCGAATAGTGGCCTGCTAATAGTTTTTTGCAGCCCTCCTAATCATTCAATCAAATTTGCCTTGATCTAAGATTTTCTTCTCGCATGTGAAACTATTTAAAGCAAAACCAGGTATATTTTCAAGAAAATAAGTCATTTTTTGTCATTTCCATTTAATTAAAGACCTCAGGGACTTGCCTTCTTTAGACAAGTATGGGCATCATAACCCTGAGGCACCCTAGTGATCTTTTTCTTTCCCATGGGGTTTACTGTCTTTGGTAAACACGGGGGACGCTTTCCCGGGTTACCTTAGCGATCTTTCTCTATTTTCGACTCTCCTTCTTGTCAACCAATTTGTCTTTTCTTCATTTTCTTCTCATCTAGACCACAGTTAAATCGTGTTTGGTGCAGCATTGCCATATCTGGCTCTAGTGCCAAAAAACTTTACTTTTTCACTTGACCCTTCTTGTCGATCAACCTTTTTCATTGTTTAACGTCTAGATCACAACTTTACCTTGTTTGGCGTAATATGGCCATATCTGGCTCTTGCACCAATGAAAACTTCATTATCATCATCATCCATTTAATTAGAAAAATCAAAAGTGTTTCTGCTAAGATTAGGGCTCATCCATAGAGGATTAGATTACAAGAAAATTTCAGAAATTGACAAAAATCAATTCAAATTCAATTTACTCTCTTTTCCTATCACTGCTGATACTATCACAGTACCTGAGGAATTTCAGCTTGAATTTATTAACATGCAGTCAGATCACACTGTGAAAGAAATGTTTAATTCTGTGACATTAGTTGACTTTTATAAATTTTTGCCTGCTGGAAAACTTTTATGTATGAAGAAATTTATTTCGAAAATGTTCTCTATATTTGGGTCTACATATATTTGTGAGCGAAGTGTTTCTAGCTTGAAGATAAACAAGAATAAATGTAGATGTTTTTTTGACAGACATTAACTTACAGGCTGTGATGAGAATCTCAACAAGCAATATCTCCTGATTTTAAAAATGATTGTAGAAAAGTATGATAGGGTACATTTGTTTCATTAAATTGATTATGAAATAAAATGTTCCTGCAGCAGATGATATAAAATTAGTGCAAAAAATGTATTGAATGAAACTATCATTATTTTATTTATATTTATTGATATTTTTATGGTACAATTTATACCTTTTATGAAATGCTAGGCATTCATTAGTTACCGTCCCGCCACTTGACTTTGCTACCGCAAAGTGGTCCCGGAGCCAAAATAATTGCCATCCTCTGTTGTATAGGATATACTTGCTTCAAATACCTGCCAAGAAGTTCCTTCTAATCTTAATTGCTTTTTGACTCGCCAAGAAGCATGTCAGAACCCATAAACATCAATCACTAGACACAGGCGATAGGAAAAGAGCTTCCTTCATTTTGTTTATATAGAAATCCCTCTTTCATTCTCTTCTGATGTAAAAGTGTACTCATTATTATTGATGTTAGTGTCTTAAGTATTTCATATTATATACAAAATTTTATGTCTTAAATTTAAGTGGCATTCTGCAGCATGATATAACTGTTTTTTAGTTATTATGATTGTGAAACTATTTAAAAATATATTTGTGAATTCCAATGTATTTTGCTTAATTTATACAAAACATTAACATAAAATCGTATACAAGTATATAATTTATTTAAATTTCATGGAAATTTATTCTCATAACTTAATTAGGATTGTTTGAAAGGTAAATGTTTTTAAGCAAACACATTGTATCAAAATTTTACTGTATCTTTTTTAAGTTAGGAAAGTACACAATAATTTAGTCAGCAATTGCTTTTTTCTCACCAATTAATGTTTTTTTTTTGTAGCATTTCTGTTTCACTTATTATGAGGTAAATTTATTTCTTTTTAATAAAAATATCTATTATTTTATTAAAAAGTTTTATTTTTGAAAGAAAATTTGAGGAAAAAATATTTATTTCATATATCTGTTACAAATGAAGAATTTCAAACTGGTGAAAATATATTTTAAGATAGCTTACAATTAATTTTAGTTTTGAAATTTTCATGTCTTACCTATGAAACATTAGAACTTTATTAAATCTCTAATCACTAAGCAAAACATGCTTTATCTAAATTGTAGAAAAAAGTATTTTTAGTAATAAATAATCACATGGAAAAAAAATTGAAATTTTCTTAATAAAAGTATTTGAATGAAACAAAATACTATATCTTAATAAACACATTACACGTGTTTAATTGAATAGCTGTGGAATTTATTACTTTTTTGTTAAAAAATTTATTTTAAGAAAGCATCTTAAGAATAAGTTGATATGCTTATACAGCTATTTTTTTTGCACTGATTCTCAAAACAAATACATTATACACATGTATTTTAATAATTGTTTTGTATTCTCAAAAACTTATATTTTATTCTTTTATAGTCATTTATGACCTTCTTCAGACACTCAGAAATGACCTAATTGGACATAAAAATACGAATAAGACAAACATCGCAATTCTGCTTTGAGAAAAACTTTCACTAAATACAGAGAGAATAACTTTATTATTAGGGACTTTTGGAACCTGAAACATCACTGCTGCTTAGCTGGTATTCAATATTTCTTGTATGTGTTGTCTGAAGACACTTGGTATTATCAATTAGTGAGAAAAAAAGGGGGAAAGGCAACATTGTTGAAAGTCCCATCCTGAAGAACATTTTCTTCTCAAAATTACTTGCTTTCTAAAGGTTGATAAAAGCTCTACACTTTCTTTTATTGATTTTACCATCACGTGCTTAACTTTTGGAAGTCAGTGCACATTGTATTGTCCACTATAAGCACAAAGGTTTTCATTTTAAAGTGTATCTTCAGTTTCAATTTAAAGTTAAACATGCATATGATTTCATTGTTCTGTACTGAAATTTTATTTCATATATTCTTTTTTTTTTTTTTTTTTCAGAAACTTTGACAAGGATGACTGGTAACTTTGATAAATTAAACGCAAAAGTACGTAATCGAATACTATACTATTTATTGACATTGACATTAAAGCTTCATTCTATGGATCCTTTTGGGCTTGGTGCAGAAATGCTTCAAAATCTTGTATTAGTATCAGGAATAGGTATGAATTACTATTTCAAATATATATGAATATATACGCTGTATTATCAAAATTATCTAGATACCTGTACGTTTTGCTCCTCCTGCAGATAAATCAAAAATATGTATTAGGCTGGGCCACCTTTGACTTCAATAACATCTACTACTCCGTGGGGAAGGCTGTTCACTAGATTTTGTAATGTATCAGCAGCAATTGCTTGCTATTCTTTCAAAATAATACTGATCAGTTCTGATTTAGAATGTTCAGGCTTAGATTAAGTGGAAATTCTAATACATCTGACAGGTGTTTTATGGGATTAAGTTTGCACTTTAAGCATTTTAGCTCAATCATTGAACACCCATGTCAGCAAGCCATCTCTTCACAGGTTGTGCTGTTTGAACAGGAGAACAATCCTGTATCCAAACAGAGTCCAAGATACATGGAACTTCTCAAAATATCTAGATAAGTTTTAGTCTTGAGAGTTCCTTGCATAAAAAGTCCAGGCTAAACCATAAAAATACAACTCAAAGAATTATGGCTCCACCCCAAAATTTAATTGAGCTCATTATTTATACAATTACCAGATAATCACTGCTCTCTTACTACTGTACGATTGCCATATGATATACCTTGATTCATTGTTGTATAACAGGCCTGGTAAATCTGCAGGCTACATGGGACTTACTAGATGTCAACCAGTGGCCTGCAGAGTTAGGTCATTTGAACAAAATTGTAAACTTTTTTTTTTTCATTCTTAAAACTACCATAGAACATTCCTCCATGGGCTGTTGTATCATATTCCATTACTATTGTAATACCTGAAGCAATCAACTCACTTACTGTCACAACTTTTCTTCTATATTCTTGTTCAAAAACAATTACAAAGTTGAGCTCATCTTAAAAAGCATGCAGGCGGTCTTGCTTGAGTGGGCAATACACATTGTATTCCTAACTAGCAAACCTACCGAAGAGTGCAGGCATGTCTAACTAGATGCAGGGAGGAATACATGAATGTAGACCTTGCAAAATAGCAGTAGCCAGTCTAATATATCTGATGCAGAAACATATGACTACAGACAGACTGACAATGTCTTTTGATCGTTAATTATTTAGCACCAGCATTGTTTTATTTCTGCAAAACATTTTTAAAAAATATATTTTGTACATATACATATAATTCAATTAAACATTATGTTCCTTAGTGTTCTTGATATCTCCTATAGACTTTCTCGACTCAAGAGGTGAAAGTTTTAGTAGTTTTTAATGTGAGAATTTGAAATTGCAATAAAAGAGCCAAAATTAAGAATGTAATAAAGGTGAAGGTGATAAAGGAAAGTTCATCCCACGTATGGAAATATGTATGTGTACATTATAAACACATATATATGTATTCATATATGTATATATATATGTGTCTGTACATTATACACACATATATATATACTCACATATTTATATATGAAATGGTGAAAAATATGGGTGAAAAATATTTATATAATATGAACACCTGTGAAAAGGGTTGCTGCATTTTACGAATGCAGCATAGCTTCACCTGGCACACAAGCCTGCCACAAAGTGGTGGTGAAGGGAAAGGTATATGTATCAGTAGGTCAATGATGGTTGCCATTTCCCTGGAATGAAATTTTAAAAGTGAAATATTTTTTTGCATGTGTACTGATTTCCATTTGTGTTCGTAATGTCTGTTGCAATGAATGAAAAAATAAATGTTTTTGTACAGCATTTCGTGATAAATGTTTTGTTTTTCACTGTATAATAATGAAATATTCTTACTTTTATGTGATACCTTTTTACTAAGAAAAATACGTAACTTTTAACTAATGTTATTTTTTTGTTGATTAAAATTTATATTTTTTTTTACAACATTTAATTAAAAATTAACAGAATTGTCTCATTTCCATTGTTATATTTGGATTTCCAAAAAGAGAACTTTAGTTTTACAACTAACAATCTAGAGTGTTGCAATGTGTGGGTGTGTAAGCAAAAGTTTTTTATTGAATATTTGCTGCAACAGCTTTAAATGTGATAAGATGATTGTTCTATCTAATTTCAGTAAGCTTTTTGACCTATTATTTTGTTCATTCGATTTTAAAACTATTCATATGCAAGTCTATTAATCCAAAAACTTTCTTCATCCCCTTTTTTTTCTAGAATATCCAGTGGAAGAATTAAGTGAATATATCAAAGGTAAGTGTTATAGTACTTGTTACGCTAGAATTTATATCATTATTTTTGACTTATTCGTACATTTTGTTCGTTACCTTTTACCATACTTATCATTTGGAGATTCCTTTATTAATGCAATGTCCTTCTATGTTTTTTTTTTAAAAAAAAAAATTGAAATTTGTTCTAAAACATTTCAAATCATATTAAATTTGGAAATCTTTTTTTTTTTGCAATCATTAATTGAATTAATAACTTGAATAATGAGAATTGTAACTTACATTTTATCAATGCAATATTTATAAATGTTTAATTTATGAGCAATCTTATAAAATTAAAGTTTGCATAGTTTTTATAATAAATTTTATTCTTAGACATTTTTTGTTATGATTATTTTATATATTTCAGATATACAGTCTGTCTTCAATAAATATTTGATAAGTTTTATGAATGGACATCAAGACGAGTTTTTAAAGAAATTTTATTCCTACACTTATGGCAAAAGGAAGGATATTTTTGTTTTGGAAAATCAAATTATACGTGCATTTATTATATTCCTGGTTAAGAATGATCTGATGTCTGAAGCTGAAAAATGTTTCTTATTGGGGTACTCAAGGAACATATATGTAGCTGGAAAGGTAAATATGTTAAGGTCAAATGAATTTATGTATAAGGGTTGCAATAAAATGCATTGCAAATATGTAATTGCTTAGTTGACCACTTAAAATACTACTATTGGAAACTCTACTAATTGTAATTTTATTTTATTTTTGATCATAACTATTAGTTTGATATATTTGACTTTTTATGTATAATCTAACATAAGTTTAAAAATTTTCTTTGATTCCATAAAATCAAAAAAAAAAAAAAGGATTCCCTTGTATATTATAAACAAATATATAATCTTGAACTCAAACAATATTTTATCACAAATTCTTTTTAAGATGTTGTTTTAAATAGAAATTCACCTTTTTATAAGATGAGAAACAAGTTACTAATATTCTGATGAAAAAATATTATCTACATCTCTTTTAGTAATTTATTTAAATAAAATCTTTCTGAATGGAAAAATTGCAAAAAATTTAACCTATAGCCGCAGATGAAAATGACAGTGAAAATTACATAACTCTTATAAAACTCCATATCCTTAAAAAAATAAATGAATTTTGGCATAACTAATTAAGGTTAAACATTTCCTTTTAAAAATAAGGATGGCTTCACTTAATTTTTTTTTTTTTTTTTTTTTTATGGTTTGTTCAGGAAACAGCATGGAAAAGGGGGAGGGGGGGTTTTGAAAACTTGTAATAAATGGCAGATAAAACAGTCTTTTCTCTGATTATAGAATTTATTACTATATGTGTCAACATATCTATCTTCTTCTAGAGAACTCATGTTGTTTTCTCTAAGTTTGTTAATCCTTAGAGTTAAGTAGAATGCATTTTCTAGTTTAATAATGTAACATTTTTGGACACAATCAAATGTCAAGTTGGGTGTTTTCTGGTCTAGTATCTGCTGGATTACCAAGAAAGTATTGTGCATTTGTTTTATGTCTTAAGCTGGGAGCTCATGAAATAATTTAAATGAATGAAAGGAACTTCTTAAAAACTTTGGAACTACTATATATATAATTGTAGACATAAAGGTAGATTTTTCTTGGTACGTCATATATTGTGAAAGATTTTTTTTAATTACTATAATTAGTAAAATATAAAAGAAATAATCAATAATATATCAAATAAGATTTATTGCAACTTTAAAATTAATGTGTTTCATTATTAATTCTTAATTTTAGTAATAATTTTGATATTAAGTGTAAAAATGTAAATAGGTTCCCATTTCAGGAAATGCAACTTTAGCATCTGACTGATTATGTATCAGTCATTTTTTGTGTGTTACATTATATTGTGTTATATAATCCTTTTCTAAATATCATGTTTATTGTGTTTTGTGCAGGGTTCTTGTTACCAATTCTTTGCATAAATTGTCTATTTTTTCACTGTTTTATAAAATTGTTTTTAGCAGCTTTTATGATACTTTACAAAAATATCTTGGGTATCTTTTTTTCCCAAATTATTATTAATTGTAATTATTTGCATGATTCAGCTTTTGGTGAGGAAGATAATATACACGAGAAAAATATTTATTGGTATATGAATTGCTCAAAGCCTATGTGGTTAAGTTTATAAAAAAAAATGAGAAAATTCATGTTTTTTAATACAAGTTTTTCTTTATTGTTTTGATCAGGAAACTATAAAAAAAATGTTTTCAAAGGGTAGGCTTTGCAACAAAACAATATATGCATAAGATATGCAAATAAAAACACAAATATTCGTTAAGACAATTGTAACATCTTAAATACTTAAGGACTTGCTCTGTTTAGCTGCTGAAAAGATATGAAATTTATATAAAGATTATGCAATCACATTTATTGTAATAAGGCTAATGAATCGAGTACCTTCTTCCGAGGTATCTAAATTTTGATCTTAATCTCGTATCAATTTGTGTTTTACTAGGGGTATAGGCTTTAATAAATTCATCACATCATTCTTTTAAAAATGTTCGTCCTGTAGGATGCAATAATGATTGATTCATATTCTAACTTTTTTTATGTCAATTACATCAAAAGTATCAAAATTGTAATGGAATGGAATGCTGCTTGACTTTTCTAGTTTTATAACTGCGTATTAAGTTGTCAGTCCAAATTTTATTTCTTTTGATGATTGCAATTTCACATGGTTTTATAAAAAGAAAAGTATTTTAAAAATGTAGAAAGTTTATTTTATTATGTTATCTGAATCATGAGGATTATAAATACTCCATTTTTTTATAAGCATTTATAACTGTGGAATTAGAGTAATTGGACAAATAATTGTGTACCCTTAATAAAAGGTGGTTTTTTTTTTTTTTTAATGTTACCAGCACATACAGTTATTAGGGGGAAAATTTTTTTAGTTTCTTCACAATGACTCCTGAAATCAATATGCTACATATTCAGAAGCCATAAAATAAGAGTTTTCTGACTTAAAAAAAGTTGAGCAATGAGTAAGTTCTTTAATATCAAAGAAGAATATTTATTACATTAAAATTTGAAAAATCTGAAAATATCATAAAATAGTCACTTTGACTTCTGAGCATCTCATATAATGCTAGAATGCATAACAATATTTTCTCTAAATTTTCAAATGAATTTAAGCAATTTTGCTAAAGTTTTTAAAGTTAATTGATTGCTTTGACTTTTTGAAACTCATACTCAGCTGAGTAGAATATATACATATTGTTATAATAATAGTTTTAAAAATCATTTATCTCAAATAAGTTCAACCAATTTAAAATTATTCCCCTTTCTTTTAGTAAGAAAACATTTGACTTCTTATTTGAAGTAATTATTTCATTTTGAAAAATTGATGATTTTAGTGAAAATGGGTAATAATAAGAGTATTGTAAATGAAAGAATGTTTTTTAAGTATTGGAAAATAACTATTATGAATCAGTTTCTGACTTTTGTAAGGTCTCAAATATTAATTCCTATAAATTCTGGTGTGTGGAATAATGGAGGCTGCTGTATATTAAACTAAAATGGGTCTTGAAATCTAAATTTGGCTTGTTTTAGAATGGAGAATGAGGTAACACTGTACATGGTTTGTTACTGGTTATAAGGAATGTAACTGAACCTTTGTTGATTGCAACAGAATAGTTGAAAAATACCCTTCCTTCCATTCTTTCCCGCATTCATAACTCTTAGAAGATTTCAGTAACTAGAATATTTTTTCAAAATACATGGAGGGAACAAATAATTGTTATTGTGGAAATTTGCTGATTTGCTTCTCAAGTTAAAAACATAAAATTCTTCATTCAGACTGATCAGATTATCCATAAATCGGAGTTAAAAGAATCCAACTTAATGAGGATCTACTTTATGTGTATGTTGTTAAATTCAATGTTATACTGTCTGTGATGAGAACTTTTGCTTAAATTTGAATAATAAAAAGGATTTTTACGTCCTTATTTTTCATCAGTGATAAATGACGGTAAAGGTTGTTTTGATTAAGTAAAATGCATAATTATTCTTTCCATAATTAAAACTAGATAATCATTTTATTCTGTTTACTGTATTGTAATTTTTTCAAGAGAAGTAACTTTTAACACTTTTTTAAAATTGTGCAAAGCATGCTTTTTATGACTGTAAAATCTTCAGTTGCATAAATTTACGTTTTAAAAGGAAGGAAATAAAGGGTGAATTTTATATTGTTTCATTTCAAATTTTTGTTCTTCATTTTGCACAGTTGATGTTTTTAAAAGCCGAGGAAACTTATATTATGTCAGATCTGCTTTTTGTGTGAGTATTATAAGAAAACATTATATGGATGTAGAATCTTTACTGATATATATGTATGTAATTGATAAATTCAGATTTGTTTACAACTTCAGTCTGAAAGTTTCTTTCAGACTGAAGTTTCAAGAATAAGTTAATCTTCCTTCTTCAAATCTGTATTGAAATTCATATGTGTATTATATTAACAAGTTGTGATTATTATTATTTTGTATTAATGTTTTATAATCATATGAAATATTTCTGCATTCTTGGGTATAAAGGCAAACAAACTGAACTCTAAAATTTTTTTTGTATCATTCATGTTTGAATGTAGAGATATGTAGTCAGTAATAACTCTTTTATAGAAAAAATCAATGTGATACTAATTCAATGAAATTAAATAAAATATTATAAAAAGGATATGAATCATGTTGAGAATGTATTATTTTAGACTTAGTGGTGCTGGTTAAAATTGTTTTGTGTACAAAAATATTTTGTTTTTTCAGGTTATATAATAAACAGTTGTGAAAATAAAAAAATTTGAAATTTATCATGTTCATATGTACTTACTAATTTTTTTTATTGATCTCGTAGCAAATCTTGGAAAGTTGTCCTCGAACCATAATTGTTAGCAGCTTATGGACTTCTGAAGAAATTAAATTTGTTTTTCTAAAGTTTGTTGAAGATCTTACTCCTATTTTGAAATGTAAACCCCCCAAAACAGCTTTCAACAAATGGTTTGCTATAAAAATAATTGTAAAGGTAAGTTTATTGTCTTTTTTTATAATTGCAGATCTGTTGAAGAATATTAATGATCATAATTTTTGTTTTTATTATCACATTCTTATATGAACTATAGAAGGTAAAATTTAGAGAATAGTTTTTATGTAAACAAAAACATGCATACTTATTAACGTTTAAAGCTATAAATAATTAATTATAGGATTTTAATGTATATAATCTGATAAAATAGTTTTTATTAAAAGAAAAGAAAAAATGACCTATTTACTTTTGATATATGAGTACCTTGCTTAGAGTGCAAACTCGGGTTTTCTCTTAGTCATTAAATTTAGGTCAAAATAGTGAGGTCTATCGGCAGTAACCTATGTGTTTCAATGTGTGACGTTAATAAACAATCTTGAAATCGATACGCCTGACACTTTTATAATACAAAGTCTCTAGTTCTCTCAATCCTTTAGATATGAATATTTTTTTTTATTGATTATTAAACTCTTTTACATTTGACTCCATTTCTTTTTGGTTGATCTTTCTTGTTGTCTTCTATCTGAGAATTTCCTGTATAAATCTTGAGATATTTGTTGCACATACTAAGAAAATGTAATGAGAATGCTCTGGTAACTTGAATCTCTCTTATTTAGAACAACCTTAGTTAGGAAAGTGAATAAGATATTTTGATACTTGAAATATCTTGAACCAGAACTGTTCCAATTACTAATCTTTATCTCCGTGATGTAGAAATGTTTCTTCTGAAGGAAAAATATATACTGACTCATTTACTAATGTATAGTATTTTTCTTTACCTTTCATTCCATTATTTTTACTTCTAGCTTTCAAAAAAATGGTCATAGGAATAGACAAAGTAGGGAAATATATTGTGTGGTACTCACTGTTGTATCAGCTGTATCAACATTAAGTAAATTCATTGCTTTTCAAAATTGTTCCCATAATAACAGCAAAATATTGCTGGATTAGTATGTAAGCATATTTTTTGATGGAAGTTTGAATTGTCTGAATTTCCATCACCAAAATTGAACATGCCGCCTTTTTTGAATCAGTGTATATTTGGCATTTAAAAATTTTCAGTTGGTAATTTGTAGATATATTACAAATTCATTTTTTCTTTCTGTGATTACTTCATCCATTTCATTTATTTTGAAAATTTAATTTTTGTTTTAATTTTTGGTACATTAAAATCAACTTTTTTTTTGTAACTGTATTTAGTAATTCATATTTTTCATAATTACTTTTTCCATTTTGTTAATTATTTTTAATTAAAAATATTATAATTATATGCAAAAAGCTTTGAAAAATATTGAGCAGAAAAATATTTATTATCAAATATTTGAGACATTCATTTGACATTAAGGAAATCTTGGAAATTTACCTGCAGAATTTTACTAAATTTGAAATTTAGATTAATTTTAAGATAAGAAATCAAACCATGAGAAAAAATGGATTTACAGTCTGAAATAATTTTGTCTTGGAAATTACTATAACTATAATTAAGTTCATGTACTGTACAATTTCTTTTTCTGCATAAATAAAAATATGTATAATGTTTTTTTTTTTTTTTAACCATCTAACAGTCAGAGAAATCTTTTTTTTTGTAGAGAATTACTTTGGATTTTTAATCTTAATGAAGGGATCATTGGAATAAATTTGAAAACTATTGCCATTATGTAACATGTATTTTGAAAAAAAATTATCAGTTTAAAAATTCATATCAAATTTAATTCAGTATTAATTAATTTAGTTATTTGCATTATATTATTATCTTATCAATTTATGTTCAGAGTAAAAATGAATGTATTGATATTTTACTGTTCCTTGATGTATTTTCTAAATAATAGCATGCAAATGCTTCTGATGCAATTGTATATGTGTGAGAGGATAATTTTATGATACATTCACAATAAAATAGTTATATTTTATTTATCATGTCTTAATTAACTTTAAAATTGTTATTATTGCATTTTTTTTATTAATAGGTAGCCAAAGATAAATATGACATTGATTTTTTAAATGATATTGCAAGTGACTTTAAGTCTGCTAAAGCGAGGATTTGTAATGTGTTGATTGATCTTGATCCTAATATGAAGTGGGAAAAAGTTGGCTTCAAAAGTTTACTTATTATTCCAGAAACATTTTACAACTTTTGGATTTTAATTAGTCAGGTAAGAAGTCTTTTTCTGGTACAAAGTTTTTGCTCCTGTTAAAATCATACGTTTTGGAGAATGTTGCTTTTATGAAGATATATTTGTATGATATCTCAGCACATGACTGAAACCTTAAAAAATCAGTCAATTTCAGTTTGGTCTAAACTTATGCATTTTTTCTCTAATAATGCCAGCTTCATTAACGAATCTATCTGCTGATATCCAGATTGTTTTTCTATGTGAATATCAGTATATAAGAGAACACACACACAATAGAAGTATCTTAAAAATATTTCATATATATATATACTGCATAATGTGATTATGTACGTAATTTTCTTTAATTTTCAGTATCATGTTTAGTTAACTTTTAATTTTTTTAGCTTCTTATTGATTTAATATTTTGATAATAATTTGCCATTGATTTTTATTTCTTATTGATTTCATTGCTCTCTATTTTTGGTTATTTGACTTTTTACTATATATATGCCACTAATTCCAGTGAAACTAAATATGATTTGCTTAAAAGTTCATCGTAGGGTATTTATAAAAAATATTTTAGTTCATTACTTTATGATTTTCAAAAAATATGTAATTGATAGCCAAATAAGTTCTGAAATGCATTCTGTTTTTCCTAATCATTCAGGGATTTTTTTTTTTACGAAAATAGATTTTGTAACATATATTTACAGTAACTTAGTTTTGATACATTTCAAACTTATTATTTTAAATATGTATATTAGTCATAAAAACTACTATATGTTTACATAAGATCAGAATGAATATATAGTATTTAAAAAAAGAATATATTGTAATAACAGATGTTGGGGGTAAGGGATCACATATTTGTACTAATTTGCTTCAGAATTTGATTCATTATAATCATTAGAATGTTAATGAATTTTCTTATTATACATAACAATTTATGAACAGCATTTATAGTCATCAAATGTGTTACATATTGATTAAATAATTATGTCTATTTAGAAACAGATGAAATTTTAAGCACTTGGAAAATTGAATTTTAATGCAAAATAAATATGAACCCTTTTTTATAACACTTAATTTTCATTTATATGTTTAACTTATTTTAAAGATTTCTGATTTCACCCAGTGTAGTCTGAAATATTAATAATTATCCATTAGATTATATCTAATCTGACCTAAATCTTTATCACTGAGTCCAATTGTAGTGCAGGAATTGTATTTTCGGAATAAAATGATACATTTTAGAATTTCATTGTAAAATTTCAGTCAAGTTATTTATATTGAAAAAAGTATATCTAGTTGGAGATTTTTCTACATGATATCATTTACAGTTTATATCCAAATGTTGACTTATTTTGGAATTTCACTGCTTATTTATTATCACTTTCATGACACAAACTGAAACAACATTATAACACAGGTGTTGGCAACCTTTTTGGGCTTAAATCATTCCCCCCCCCCCAATGTGGTATATTATTTTTTAAAGTGTTAAATATAAATATATACATTAATAGTGTTTGGACCTATTTGTATTCAATATCCTTTATTTTATGTTTGAACCTATTTGTATTCAATATCTTTGTTTCATTAATGCATTAATAATATGCTTTATTTTGTATTCAATGTTTTGTATGTATGTAAAATCATTCTTGTGCTATTCCCACGCCATCAACCCAGTTTTTATCTGTTGCGTGTTGGCAGCATCCTTGTTGTTTTGGGACGAACTGGGTTAGGTGGGAGACGCCATTAGTGTAGTATTAATTCGCTTGTTTGCCGCACAGATTAGCTGCTGACAGTGTACGAGCTCGCTGCACAGTTTAGCTGCTGGCTAAATTTATAGTTAAAAATAAATTTATAGTTTATTAAAAAGTTTCTTATCTTTTTACACACGACTAAATAGTATTAGAAAAATAATATAATGATTATCTGCTGTGAAACATATATTTATTGTGAAACCAAAAATTTTATTTTACATTAGTAACACAATATATAATTCAATGCATTAAAGAAAACTGGTTAACTCTTTTTATATCTAATTAAAATAAACCTAATTTCAGTAGGCTATATACTATAATTCAAATTAAATTTTAAAA
Source organism: Nephila pilipes (assembly GCA_019974015.1). Taxonomy (NCBI): domain Eukaryota; kingdom Metazoa; phylum Arthropoda; class Arachnida; order Araneae; family Nephilidae; genus Nephila; species Nephila pilipes. The sequence continues at coordinate 63,187 of BMAW01068460.1, forward strand.
AATAATAGCTAACGAAATATGTAATATTTGTGAGATTTTTGGGAATATGTAGAGACTTAAAATAGTTCCAACTTTGGTGAGTATTCAAAAATTTTTAACTTCATGCAACTTTCAAGGCTTTCATACTTCTTAACCCTTTAACGGTTAGGTGAATCAACAGTTTTCGCTCTCTTATTATGTGCTCTGTCACAATCAAATGGTTGCTGAAAGGGACAGCCATTTTCCCCCTATTTGCTTCTGAAGATGTCACTCTATTTTGATGGTAATACAGATAAATTGCTCACTTTTAAAAGATAGTCTGTATAGAATTACTTGTGGTATATTAATGCAATATTTATGACAATTTTAGCTGACACTTTTAAGCGATTAAGTAATGAATAAATATTAGTTTGAAAAATGTTAAATTAAAATATCTAAATAAATGCTTGCAATTTTAAACATTATGAAAAACTTAATTGTTATATTTATCTAAAAATTCTATTGTGAGTAATACACTTTAAACATAGAATTATTTATCATATATATATATCACTATAGAACTTATTCATCATCAGAAGTATCTAGCTTTCGCTTTTGAGCCCTTTTAATGCAAACCTCAGCAGAATTACACAAGAAAAATAACTAGATCAGCAGCAGCTAGCTTGTTAACATTTTTCCTCATTACACATCAAATTTCGTGTTACCCCTAATACCATCTATATGCTATCAAACGAACCAATTTTTTCCAGTAAGTATCATTTGTAACTCAAACAATTCAGGTTAATATACATAGACAAACTCAGCTTGTCAGTGCACATTGGGGAAATTTTTCGCTAGACTAATAGGGCTTGGCTGTCTCAGGCTACCAACTTCTGTCCTAACACAATTGACTGCACATACAAATCCTAAATATATATATTAGATATAATCATTAATGATGTTTTTTATGTTACATGAGAAGGGGAACCATGTTTACTTCTCAGTGTCACAGTTCTGTATCTTTTTAGTTTTCTCTCTTTCACAACTTTTTTACATAAACAATTTATAGAAGTAGCAATTAATTGATGTAACTGTGGATGCAGTTAAGAGCATCTGTTGAAAGTTATTTTATTAATTTCACAGTTATGTTACATTAGGTTTCAAACATAAATTCGAAGGATTGAAGTGTTAATTTAAGGATAAGTTAACATCATTCCTTTTGTGTGAAAAAAATTAATTTATCTGAATAATTATCTCCTGAAAGAGTCAATATTTATTTCAATTCAGCATTCTTTAATGCTGAAATTTTTCTTAATTTAATAATATTCTAATAACTTAAATTATTTCCTGCTAATTTTTAGGTCATTTTTTTAATAATGTCTCTTATTTGTACATAAAAAAAAGTGATTTTGCTTGCATTTTTTTCATTGCAAACATTTTTATGTGATGGATAGCTTAATTTAAATTATGTTTATTAGAGATGCATAATATTGTAAAATTATTAATATTACAGTAATAAATGATAGACTGCCACTGCTAATAATAATTAAATTGTCTGTTCACCAAAGTGGATTTTCTTTTTGATTACATGTATTCTAATAATTCCAAATTTATTTTGATTATTTTACATCGGATACTTTAATTTAGGTTCAAGCAATTTTTGAATTTTATTCACTGACTTTTGAATCTTGTGTTTTGCAAAACCTGCAAATATTAATTAATCAGTAATTCAACATTGGTAATATCTATACTGGATTTCTAGTAGTAAAATTAGTAGCATAAAAACAAGCATAATATCTTGCATATTGCAAATTTAAATTTGTATTCTACTAAAATTTTAATGTGAAATAATGGAGGCTATTATGTAAAAATACATTACAAGTCTCATAATTTTTTATACACTTAGGAATATTGAAATTAATACCCCAAAAAAGAAGCTAGCTGCAATCATGAAACTTTACAATGTTGTTGAATGATATCCAATATAAAACATCTAAGTGTGGTGCCAATGTGCATGATCAAACACTCTGCAGTGGTGCTGCAATCAGGAAGTAGGTCTCATATAAACTTGTACATAGTGGAAGATTTACAAATGTTACAACCACATCCTGGCTTATGTAGGAGGATCAAGTAAGTGAAGAATGCCAAGTAGACATGTGAAAGATTATTTTACACAATTAAGCGAATTTGAGAGGGGCTGATCATCAGTATGAGAATCACTGGCTGGTCAATGCACTATGTTGCTCACTAGATCGATCGCTCAGAGTATGCCATCAGAACATGTTGGGAACAGTGAACACACGATGATAGCCACATGCAAAGAACTAGGTCTGGTTAAGGATAATGCTAGAGGAATGAAGGACTGTGCAGCAAGCACTTGAGGATCTCACATTGACTCGTTCCACAAAACAATCAGGTTTAGGGCTACCAGTTGTTCTATAGAACCTTTTCCAGGTGCCTTGTGGAAGCAAATCTGCAATCCAAATACCTTTTTGAGTATTGCCTTTAACACCAAAATTTGGGCGACTCCATCTACAATTATACCTATCCAGAGTGATGTTGAATGTTAAAGATTGGCAAAGCATGATGTTTAGTGTTGAATCCGGTTAGTTTCGGCAATAGATGACCATTTATGGGTGTGGAGGCACCTTGGTGAATAGTACAATTCTACTCATGCTATTGTGCATGAGTAGTATCACACACATTTCCTGCTTAACAGGCTTAATGCTCTGGGACCTTACAGCCTATGATAGATGGTTCCCTCTAATTGTGGTACATAAAATCCAGAACCTTAATGGGCCAGCATTATGTTGATGACATTCTACGATCCTATATGAGACCTTTCCTAAATGGTCTTCTAGGGATAATTTTTCAGCAAGGTAATGCTTGACCACATACAGCTTAAGTAGCTCAAGGTTGTCTATACCATTTTCATGGCCGCTTCACTCCCTAAACTTATCCCCATTGTGCATTGTGGGACCAGCTGAAATTCCATATCCTACCTTCTCATTCTGTACATTATTTTAAAAGTGGCTGTTCAAGATTTGTGGGCCCATCTGCCTCAGGACAACATCTGATGTTCAATTAGCTCATCACTGATCTATGTTGTGACGTGTATTGCAGCAGGAGGTGGTCCTATGTACTATTGAAGTTGTATTGTATTAATCTAATTATCTTGATTTTTGGGATAATATGAATCTCATTTGTATCATCATAAGTATTAAATTTCATTTCAATCTGAAGCTCCCTTCTTATGCTATTTTCAATGTTTCTGAGTGTATGTTACAATATGGAAGTTTAGATAATAAAGTATAGACTCTGGAGTCATTTACTTCATTTCACTATTTTATAATTGTATGTATTAACCCATTGTATATTTCTTGTATGAGGTAAATTATTCAGTTAGCAAAACAACTCTTGCTTAATTTATTAAAGTACATATGAATTTAATGTTAGTTAATAAAGTAATTAGATCTAAGGGGGTCACTTCACGCAAATCGGTCAAAAAATCGATTTTTCAATTTTTTTTGAAAAAGAAACTTCAAATCTTTCTGCGTCAATTGCAATTTAAATTTTTGTTCTAGCTAAATTAGAAGTATTTTAAATATTTTTTAAAAAAGTTGTTTACATGTGTAAAGACCCAAAACAGCTGAATGCCACGCCCACTTTTAAACCAAAACATATTATACATGCTTCTTTCCAGCCTTATCAAATTATTTTAAATTCATGAAAACAATTTTCATCGATCAGCAACTTGTTGAGGAAAGAATTGAAGTGAATAGTAATAGCAGTTTGTTTACATTTCAACGTTTGTTATCGAATGCAATGTGCTATTTTAAACTCGCCTAATGTAGACAATCTGTTCTTTTCAAAAACTTTTTTCATTTATATTTTTCATTATGTCTTGGTTTAATGCTCAAACATTTAAGAAATAGAAGTTTGAGAGAGATGTTATTATATTAAATACAAGTTCTTTTGAAGTTATATAAGTTTCATATAAACAAAATGTTTATAAATATGGTAAGTATGCTGTTATGGTAAGTATCAACGTTAAGTAAGTATGCTGGTGAATATGAAGCTTTTTTTAAATTCTTCTGATCAATTTAAGGAAATAATTGACATTTCTCTGTTTTCTTATTGCTTAAAATTATGTATGTTATGCATAAAATATAAAAAACATGGTATCCATATTAATCTTGGTCGTCAAATCCAAGGTTTGGCTACAGAACTATTTATATGTTCTGTCAGTTGTGGTTTCGAACAACCAGTCCTGAATATTAGAGTCACTCAGAGTGTAACTAATAAATGATATACTAATGTGCATGAAGTTAATACGAGATTTTGATATGCTATGAGATCAATTGGGAAAGGGTATGCTGCTGCGAAATGGTTTTGCGGAGTGATGAATTTACCTCCCATTACTAAGCGCTTTTATTAGTTATCCCACACATTAAATGATGCGACAGAGGAAGTCGCAAAAGCTTCTATGGTAATTATAATATTTAAAAATGATGGAAGTCCAAATGTACTTGGGCTATTGATGGCACCTGGCAAAAGGAGGGCTTGTTTCACTAAATGGTGTCGTGAAAACAGTTAGTGTCGAAACTGGAAAGATTGTTGATGCCGAAGTATTTTCCAGATATTCGTGCAATTTGAGGAATGGAAATGCACACAGAGAGAAGTATTTTGCAAATTACTTTGGAAATAGTGGAGAACTGGAAGTTGAAGGGGCACTCTGGATCTTCAATCACTCAAGAGTCATTGCACAAGCTGCGATATACTCAGTATTTCAGTCTTTGCCCTACTGGTGACGACAAGTGGTGTGCATATAATAGGTCCATAATTAAAGGAAAACAATACAAACATAACTTACCTGATGTTGTTATAAATTGTATTAAGCAATAGTTAGAGATTTTTTATGTCCTGAACTACTTTCTAAATGCCTACATGGCAAAATTCAAATTTAAATAGCATCATCTGGTACATAATCCCAATAAATGTATATGTAGAATTAGGAACATTAAAAGCTGGAAAGTATGAAGCAATATCTCTATTTAATCAAGGATTTATTACAAAATTAAAAGTTTTAAGTATATTAAATGTTCAACCTGGATTTTATACATGTCGAGCATTACAAGAAGCAGATCGTGTTCACATAAAGAAAGCAAAAAAGGCAGTTTTACAAAGAACCAATAAAGCTAGAATTAAAAACAGACTATTAAAATGTAGACAAGAAGATGATCTTGCAGATTACCCAAGCAATTCAAGCTTTGGTGTTGATATCTATTAGTGAATGGTAAGTTTGTACTTTAAATTGCATTATCTCAAAACTGTAAATTTCAACACAAAAGGAACATTTTTGAAAAACCTACTCATCTTATAGCTTTGAAATTTGGTGCATGTATTACTACTACATAAAGGAATATTTTAATGAGAGCTTTTGTCAAAAAAAGTTTTTAAAAAAATTTTAGAGGTTGAAATGTACACAAATTTTCTTTGTTTTTTAACTTTTCACGTGTTAAAACACATAATAGTTTTTTAAAAAAAAACTAATCAAAATTTCAAAAAAAGCTCTCATTAAAATAATAATAACTATTCAATAAATGAACTCAAAAAAATTGGTAACTCTACAACCAGTCTATTTTTTAAAAATGTTCCTTAAAATTGGTCATTTTTAACATTACAGAGATAGGGAAAAGGCTGCGTGAAGTGACCCCCCTTAATTGAGAATATTTTCGATTTTTTTCCCCTCCAATTTTACCCAAACCCCTGTATTAACTTTTGTGTTGCACAATGTAATTCACCCTCAACTTCTCTACCGACTATAATTTACTAAGTTACAGTTTTCATATCTCTTAATTTTTCACAATTTAACTTATATTTTACTAATAACTAAATCAATGTATTTAAATTAATGAATCATTCTCAGTCTACAAACTGAAGTACTATGCAAAATTTATTAAGATGGAATATTCATTAATCATCAGTTTATAAGAATCTTTTCAGATTTCTTGATCTTATTTATTTTTAATAGTCTCAAATGTGTAATCTTTTCAAACCTTACAGAGCCTATTTAATAATGTTTTATTATTCAGGTTTTCTTTTTGTATTGCAAAACTTGTTCAGATATTTTTATCTAAACATAATCAATTAAATTAATTAGTTTTTTTTTTAAAACTGTGTGGCTTAATTTGAGAAGTTTTAAAGGCAGTTTAAGCATTCAATATGATAAACTGTATTTAATATTCAAATGCTCTAAAGTATTTCAAATTGAATATCAAAAGAATTATTTAATTTTGTTTATTTACATATTTATTGTTAGGATTAGTAATCTTTTCAGCAATTTAGGAGTTGTATTTTTCAATAACTTAAACGCATTTTTGCATCAGTGTGATTCAGTAAATGTGGCTGAATATGTATGCAAATATAGGATTGATACCCTCATTCTTGAACCAATAATTACTCAGTCTGAATTAGTGATTCATATGACTTTTTATAATCTTCAATTAATGTTTTTTTTTTTTTTTATCTCCAATCAAGTTCCACTGATCAGTGCACCCATCAGAGGACATAATGGTTTTATGCAAGTAGTAAATTTGATTATTTATGATTTAGCATCTTCTAAAAGTTATTGTAGGTAAAAAGAATAAAAAGGGAGATACTATGTTGTGACACTGAAACAAATTAAAATATATAGTTTGCTATCTCTTAATTGGTTAGTTTTTATATATATATATATATATATAACCAATTTTTTGTGATTGTTATTTTTTCTGTTGTCATGAGAAGGGATGATGTTTACTAAATTTCCTTAATCAGATAGTTGTTTTATTATCCAGTCAGTGATTGCATTCTTTATTGGCTTGTTAAGTAGTAGTCTGCTATAATTTTGAATTGAATGATGTGGTGTTTTTTCCCCCCATTATATGACATGTATAATAAAACTATTATTATTGTTTTAGAAATTTTCAAGTGAACCTAATACTACAAAAAGGGATAAAAACTTTGCTATACCTGGGGTTGTTCGTGTGTCATTTGGTGATGAAGCTACTGAAACTGAACCTATAAGTGAAGATGATGAACTGAATATCTCAGACTTTACAGTTGATGAACATGGATCTGAAATGTCTTGTTCTGGTAGTAGTGAAGAATCAATTTCTGAACAGAATGAGGCAGTTGATGTTCAACAATTGAGTCCCCTACAAGGTTCATTAAGCAATATAAAGCATAATACTCATCCAAAAACTATTTTCAGTAATATCAGTCAAATTATTTCTCCAAACAAAATTTCAAATTGTGCTGATCAAATGATGTTTTCTAGAACTTTCTTAAATGACCCTAATCTGGTCAGTCCTCCTCCAAAGACTAAACTAAAAGGTAATGATGAAGTAATTTCTCCTTCAAACAACCATTCTCAAATGAATTGCGTGAGGAATGCTTTTTGTAGTTTCAGTCAGTCTTCACCTAAAAAATTAATTGCCAACAATATTGAGAAAGGATCATCAGTAAACTCAGTTGTTAATAACACCAACAACACTTCTCCAAAAAGACAAATTTCGAGACTTTTTGAAAAAAGTCATCAAAATCATGAAGGGAACAAATTACCAGATCCAGCTGAACTTAAAAATATTACAATTACCATAAATACCTCTCCAGCACAGACTTTGGATCCTTCGAATGGTCCTCCAGTCCTTAAATTGGGGCTTCAGCCTGAAGCTATCTCTCCAATCAAAAATGTAAAGTTATCAACTCTGAAATCAATTCCTAAGATTAGACACCAACCTGTAAACAGCATGCCAGTGGGGAATGAAAACTTATCAACATTGAAACCAATTTCTCTTATGAGAATCCAGCCTAAAACTAGTACTCCTGTATCAAATAACAAGTTTTCTATTGTGAAACCCATTTCTGAAGGGAGACTACTACCTCAAGTCATTGCACCAAATATTGCTCAACCTACTTTAAAACCTAGTAAGTACACACTCTATGCAATTACTATTAAATGTAATTTAAGTTTTGCTAGTAAACATATTAACATAATGTGATTTTACTTTTTATTCTATGAAATTAAGTTCTATGTAGCCAGTGTCTTTTCATCAACAAGTTTTATTTATGTAATGATATGATTTTTACTTAATAATTTAAGTGCATTACTTAAGAAAATATCTTGTCTGTCATGGTTATTGAATTTAAAAAAAATTATGTTTCTTTATATTTAACCATTTACAATTGACAAGAAGAAAAAAAAGAAGAAGAAGCCTATAGGTGGTAGATAAAAGTAGAAACACTTGAAATCTGAATCATAATTTTTATTAACATAATGGTCCATCATGAGCATTATGGGTTGCAACAATTCAAAAAGAAATTGATGTATATAGATCTCTCTCATGAGTTAATAATATTTTATACATTTCTTCAGTAAAGTGTATTGATTCTGCTAGTGATGAAAGTGGAGAAAGTCATCCTCTTACTTATTCTAGAGATTCCCATAAAGGCACAGTAATGCTAATATTTGGTGGCTGAGGGCATCAAAACAATTGTTTCACTTCATTCAATCAACTTGTGATGGCCTTTACTGTATTGAATGAGCATTATCCTCTTGGAACAAGGGAGAAGGTAATTCACATTGTTAGATGAATTCAATCCTGGAGTTTGTGTATTCAAATAGGTTTTAGATCTTAAATGACCCTTTTAAGAATGCCAAAAATAGCTCTCCACACTATCATGCTTTACATTAGAAACAAAGCAATCAATCAGGATGAAATGCTCCTTTGGGGTGTTGTCTCTGCCTCTGGAGAAAAGCAAAATTAAAGATTCACTTGACCAAATTATATCTTTCTAACATTTAAAGTTCCAATTTTGATGTTCGCTGCCTCATCACATGCATGTTTTGGCATTGAAATCAATAATGAGGGTTTTGTGTTTTGCAACATAGCTATAAGAATCTAATCTGAAGTTCCTGACAAACTGTTCTGCTTCAAATGGGGTCATATAAATTGATATTTAAATCTGCTGTTATTTGCTCAATTTTGGAATAACTCATGTCATTGCCTATCTGACAACTTCTTTTTCTATTCACAGCTTACCTTTAGAAGAAATGCATCATTCTTTTGATACTTGATCATAATTTTAGATACAGTTCCTGTTGGTGTACTCACGTTTCAGCTGCTTTAAATCCTCAAACCTCTAATGTACATTCATTAATAGTTTTTTGCTCATTTCTGAAATGCAACATTTCAAAATAATCTTACGTAACTAGTATCTTAACTATGCCACTTATATTAGGTAGTTGAGTTCTCTACCCTATTCATACTTATAACACACCATGACGCCTGTGTTAAGAATCAAACTTTGCATAGATCTTCTTTTGAACTTCCTCAGTGGGTTATTATTTTGACTACCACTTGTAAATACTTCATAATAAACTTAAATAATTTCATATTTATTCAATGAAACTTTTATTTATTTACTGATTAAAACATGCATGCGTGCATGATGTTGCTGTATTGATTTCATTTCTTCTTTTAAGTCTAGCACTTACCATAATTTGAAATTTATTATGTTTTGGAAATAATTAAAATTAATGCAACAGCTCTTCTAATTAAAGTGGTGTTATTTTAGATATCATAAAGTAATTTAATGGTCAAAGCTGTTAATAATTTTATCACGCATTTTTTTACCATAATTCTTGTTGATATGTATATTAATATTTTAGTTTACCTTTATATCATAATTATTTGTGTTGTAAATAACTGAAAAAAAAAAAAAATTTTACATTATGTTAGCATACCTTTAATTAGTAGCTTTGTATTAATTTTAACTAAATTTATAATACTGAAAAATTCATATAAATTAATAATTTATTACTTTATCTCGAAGTAATGCTAAAATTTTTTTGAATCAGATTTTAAATTTATACTTATAATATTATCATTTTCTCAATTTCTGATTGGTTAATAAATTAATAAATTTTATTCTGGTGAATTCATGCATTTTCTTAATTTGTTTTCAGATATCCCTGAATCGGAATTCCTAAAGATAACGAATTTTTTAAAGTCTAAAGTGATTTTAAAACGCAAAGATATGTCACCAACGCAACAACAGGAAACAGCTCTTGACTTGGCCTATACTTTTATTCAAAACAATGTTGTGAGCAATCTTGATAAGAAAACAATGAAACTTCTTAGTGAATTTGCTGATAAATTGGTTAGTTGACTTTTAGCATACATTAACAATTATCAAACCATCTTCCATTTTAATATGTACAGGCATTTAGTTTGAGACAACTTGTAGCATAATTGCAAAATCTTGTACAAAAAACAATTTGTAAAGAAAGAGAAAATAAATTTTTAATCAAGTATTTTAAATTATTGGATGTTCAATATATAATGCTATTTTTAAAATAGTGGAAATTATTTATATTCTGCTAACAAAATTTGTTGGGTGTATGTATTTTTTTTTTTTTAATGTATGAAAGAATTAAGAGAGGCAATAATTAAAAATTATATGAAAAGTCACATTTCACCTGTGATTGTCCCTGGTTGAGAATATTTTTTATAATTATTTTAATTATCTATAGTGATTTGTGTTTTATATAATTCTATGAAGATTGATAAGGAAAGCCATTAAAAAATATTTAGATTGTTTGTAATACAAAAGCTATATCATATCTTATTATTTTCCAAAAGAAAAATTCCATTTTTAAAATTAAATAAGTTTTTACTGATAATTACATGGATCTCAATACATAGATCAAAATACATTAAAATTAAAAATCTTAATTTATTACAAGTGAAAATCAAAAATTTTGTTTTATGCTGTAGATATAATTTTTTAAAAATCATGTTTAAACTCAAAAGCCTTATAAAATATAAATATTTGTCAAAAGTATTAATGCATAAATTTTAAAACATGTAAGATTTTATTCGTGTTCATTTTAGCAGTGGAAAAAAATTCTTGTGTGTATTAGTGACCTTGATAACTATACTTTGAAATTTATTTGGCACAATTTGTTTTACTAAGGACCCTGCATCAGTAAAATTGAACAAATCCTGAAACCTTTGTTGTAGAACTAGATTGCTGATGTGCTGTTATTGGAGGTGTCATCTACCTATTTATACAAATATAATTTAGTCTAAATCAGGTCTGGCCAACCTGTGGGCTGTATGTGGTCTGCCTGGAGTCAACATGTGGCCCACAGAGCTGGATTTTCTGAACAAAAATTTAAACTTTTACTGTACTTTAAAGTACAAATAAACATTTCATAATGAGTTGCTTGTGGCATATCCCAATACTACAGAAATGTTTCAGTCCACTATCATCAAAATTTTTCTTCTATATTTTTGTTCAGAAACAATTATGAAGTTAAACTCCTTTCAATACATGTGTGGTCTGTTTTGAGGTTGAGGGTGATACACAATGTAAAACTTAATCACCAAACCTACTGAAGAGTGTGAGTATGTGTTTATTAGATACGGATAGGGAATGCAACATGCAGATTATGGGAAACTGTAGTGGCCAGGCTGTCAGCAGCAAGTCTAATAGATTTGACATAGAAGGGTATGGTTCCAGGCGACGGACTGCTTAGTATCTTTTGATTGCTAATAATGTAGCACCAGTATTGTGTTGAAACTGCAGGACAGTTTTTAAATTCTATTTCGTATAAATGCATTTAATTCCATAAAATATAACTTCCCTAAATTTATTGCAGAATGTTCTTGATTGGAATTGAAGTTAAAAGATCCAAAATTAAAAAGGTGGTAAACCAAATTCATTACATACATGCATGTATATATATATATACTTTATATAATGCAGCCCGCTGGGCTGAAATGCACTTCCACAGTGGATCGCAAAGACTTTTGGATTGGTCAGTCCTGGTCTAAACTATTAATATAAATTTTTTTGAAAGTGGTACAACAAGTTACTATTGCCTTATATTTAAACATATTTTATGCACTTCTGACATGCTTATGAAATCAAATAGAACATAATTCAAGATAAAAAAAACCCCAATCCAATAAGCAATAATATATAAAAACCAATAAGCGGACCTCGTAATTTTGAACCAAGGTCAAGTGACGAGGACGATACCTGAACTGGCACTGCACATCCACACCGCACCAACCAAGGAGGCTCGAAAATAGAGAAGGATCGCTTGGATAGCTGGGGGGGTATCGCCTGTGCTTATCAAAGACAATAAACACCATAGGAAAGAAAAAATCACGATGGTGCCTCGGTATCACAATGCCCGTACTTACTGAAAGAAAGCAAGTTCCTCGAGATCCCCTGATATAATCCTCAGGGGCAAGGTGCCTGGCTGTACCCCCAGATGCTGGGAGCCCATTTTAGTCGCATCTTACGACATGCATGAGCTACAGTGGGACTATTCTGTCATACCCGTTCACCACACGAGTAACTAAATAATTCGAGATAAAAACCAATGTTTTAAAAACAACGAATTTATATAGTTTCAAAGTTTATTAAGAAAATTATTGAAATATTAGTTAAAACTTATCGCAAATGTCTAAATATTGCATTGGCCAATGTCTAAATATTGTTCAGTTAAAGAAAATCACCAAGTTTGGCAATTTTTAAAATCATGCCAAGTGGTTGGGCTAAACTAAATTATTGAAATATTAATTAAAACTTGTTGCAAATGTCTAAATGTTGCATTGTTAGGCTAGTAAGAACGATTCCTAAAGTTTCAGAGCTCTAGCTTGATGCGAAGTTAGTTAAATTAACGATCGAAAATTTGATGACACACACTCACACCAAGTGAAATACAGAAAAACGTTTTAAATAATTCGAGATAAAAACCAACATTTTTAAAAACAACGTTTTTATACAATGATAAAGTATATTAATTATCATGCATTAAATTCAAACAAACATGTGATAAACACATAAAACAATTTTAATTTCAATTTAATCAATCATTTATTGAATATTTTTTACTGAAAATTTTTACAACACATACAAGCCTTTCCTTCTTAGTTTCCAAATATTTTTGGATTACCAGATCTAACCATGTGGAGGTGAGGTGAGGCTAATTTGAGTATGATTGGCTAATTGTAGATAAATCTACATGTATTACGCATCATACTCTTTTAGACCCAAAAACGTGGACAAAACACAAAAGAACTTTATTATTTTTTAAGGAGCATGAAAACATTGCACAAAAATCAGAATAAATTTTTTAAAAAAAATTCTGAAATTATTTTAACAAATATTTATTGTATAATGCCTTAGTAATATTTTTCTCATACTTAAGGGATATTAGCTTATATTGCACCACATCCTTCATCAATCTATCTCATAATTAACCAATGGATACAATGAATTCTTTTTCAGATTAAGTTATTTTTAGCAATTTGTGTAGACTTAAAAATTATGAATGGAGCAATAGAAGTTATGTATCCAAAAATAATTTTTACTAATTCATGATTTCTAGTTGACATGCCAATCATTTAAATTCTACTTTCTTAGTACTTCTGAAATGCTGTACATCAAATTCTAGGAAACATAATTTTTATCTTTAAAATTTACTTAAAAAGAGACATTTGTGAGCGTATCAAAAAATTCATAATATAAAATCAAAACATGCATTTGAAAGTTTGTAAGTCATTCTATTAAAAAAAGAATGGGAACCAAAATTCAGAAAAAATTATTGTGATAAGACACTGCCAAACATTGGAATTATTCTTTCTTGCGAATGATTACTGACTAAAAGTCAGCAACCCTTACTACCTCCCCTTTGTGAGTAGAAAATATTTACGATACCTCGTGGCGTATGGGGAAGTCTCGGTGTTCCCAGCCCTCAGGGGCTTACCTACTTCAGGTAAGTACGGGCTTCACGAACCCGAGGGACCAGAGTGATCACGCACGGGTGACGCGCCTCCGGGATGTCTTAGCGATCCTTTTCTTATTTTCGACCCTCCTTGTCAAATTGGCATCTGTTTTTCCTTTCTTCCTCTCAGGGGCTCACCTTCGGGTGAATACGGGAGGCAACGTACCCGAGATACCCAAGTGGAAAATAAAACTGAAAAGAAAGAAAGACAAAAAAAAAAATCTATGTTTGGTTAAATATTTATTTGCAGATTTCCAGTGTAGTTCTTTTTATTTCTGTTTGGGGTTGATTTTGCGGTTATTTTGTGTTCGTTTCTTTTTGTTCTTTACTTTCTGTTTTTCCTTTTATATTTATTTTGTTGGGGGTTTTAAAATAAAAATTTCTTTTATTAACATCAACGTCGGATCAAGTTCTTTTCTTGACCTGACCCGCATGTTTGCCGTGTGCGGCGACCCGTGCCGGGGGAAAGTGGAGTCTGGGGATCCTGTTGCGTTCCCTTTGGCCCATGCTTCTCCGTAGACGGGGGGCAGGAGTGAGCCCGCTCCTGTTATCGGCTGGTGATCGCTTCGGAGGGGTTCTTCTCGAACCCCAACGACGTTGCTATAGGCTTAGTGTTGCAATCAGGGGTGCCTCGGGTGAAGCGACGGATTCACACCCCGAAGCTGTAATACTATACTCCAGTGCCACCTCTGGGTTAAGTGCCGTGCCTGGTAATTGCCAAATGACCGGCGGGCTGCCTTCCCTTTTTGGACTTCTATGGCGGGTGGAGGCGTACTGGAGTGAACCTCTTAAAAGTCCCATAGATCCAAAAACTTCTTTGTGCCCTGATGGAGGCCTTGATCCATCAAACCCTCCATGGAGGTAGCAACAAATGTTCCATTAAAAAATGTAAATTCAAATAATTTAATGTTTTTTGTGATAAAAAGAGAACAGGACTCCTTTGCCACCATATCGCCCATTTTAATTCAAAAAGGGATTCAAGGTATGGTTAGAACAGTGAAGGATATTAAAAAACTGCATTCTGGAGATTTACTAATTGAGGTTAATACTGCCAAACAAGCAGAGCTTGTTTTGACCATGAAGGCATTAGGACAATACCCTGTCTCCACCTCATAACGTAGCAACCTCAATTTCTCGCGTGGCGTCGTTTCTTCTGCGGGCTTAGCTAGTGTGTCGGAACAGGAAATATTAGAAAATTTGCGGGACCAACTAGTTTGTGGTGTTCGGAGGATAACAATTAGGCGAGATGGTAAGGTGCTTAATACTAAGCACCTCATCTTGACCTTTTTGACTCCTACCCTGCCACAGACTATTCAGGCCGCATACTCCCTGTCCGACCATACATTCCAAACCCTCTATGGTGCTTTAATTGTCAGCGTTTTGGACATTCTAAGATTGCATGCAAGGGACAATTGACGTGCACTCGCTGTACTGCAACAGGACATGAAAGTGCTTCCTGTAGCGCTGCAGAGAGGTGCGTCAATTGTCAGGGCAACCACCCTGCATATTCTCGCTCTTGCCCTAAATGGGCAGAGGAGAAGGAAATTGCTACTGTCAAAACGCTTCAAACTGTACCGTATCCTGAGGCTCGACGTATATTCGCTTCCCGTACCCCTGTAATTAGGAAAAAGTTACTCTACCGCCATGCAGATAACAAAAATTTCTTAATCTACACAATTTCCAGAACCAGTGCCTACAATACAGTCTACTCCACCACCCTCAACATCTAAAAAAAAAGTTTATATATTAAAGAACCCTCCCTCTGCTAAGGCGCAGCAGACCAAGCCTTTGGCTAGGTCCAAGGCCTTGCAGAGACTAAAATTAAAAACTGCGAAGGACATTGATCCTCGCAAAACAACTAGGGTCATTGACTCTATTGAAGGTGATACGGTGGATCTCCACCCGTCACCTGAAGACTATGATACCGTGGGGGTCCTGGAACCCGGACCCTCTAATTCAAGTGCGAACTTTTAATGGCCTTTGTTTCCTGGAACTGCCGCGGTTTACGACCCACACTAGAGGATCTCAAATCCATAATAGTTATCTACGCCAACCCGAGTGCGTGGATATAATTGTGTACGACGGGATGTTGATGCAGCAGCATGTTCTTCGGGAGGTGTTTGCATCCTGGCATCCCAGAACTGTCCTCATAACGTCGTTACACTGACCAAATCGTTGCAGGATGTGCGAATTCACACTCGCACTTTAATCACAGTCTGCTGCATTTACTTGCAATTTAACGATGTTGTGTCACAAATGGATTTGGACCAACTAGTCGAACAGTTACCAGCTCCCTTCCTTCTGCTAGGTGACTTTAATGGACACTGCCCTCAGTGGGGGTATGATGGTACAAATTCTCGCGGTCGGCAGATCGAGCGATTGATCTCTGATCACAGTCTCTGTCTGCTGAACACCGACGAGAAAACGTATTTCCATGCTCCCACTAGGACATTTCATTCCCTTGATCTAGCCATTTGTTCACCGACACTGCTACTGTCGCTGAATTTAGAGGTTGTAAATGATCTACATAATGGTGATCATTTCCCTCTCCTAATCTTCCAAGTTCATGGTAGTGGGTGCGATTACGCCCCCCACTTACCGCTACAACCTGGCACATTAGGATTTATGCACACGGTTAGCGATTATTACTGGTACAATGGTTCAAGGTCAGTATATTAATAGCTCTGTCCGAAATGTCACTACTTCTATTCTGGATGCTGCTGGTGCAGCTATACCAAAGAGTGGAACATCACAGAGGAAGATGAGTAAACCATGGTGGAATAAGGATTGCCAAACATCCTACCGGGAATAAAGGAAATGTTGGGGTATCTTCAGACGATATCCCACAACAGAGAACCTCATAGCCTTTAAAAGGGCAAAGGCGATTGCTCGCAGAGTAAGGCGACATAGTCAGAGGGAATCATGGATCAGGTATGTCTCTTCCATCACATCGTCTACCACAAGTCAACAGTTATGGAGAAAGGTAAAAGCTGCAAACTCCCTGTATCAGGAATTTTCCATCCCGATACTGGAAAATGCAAATGCTGTGCATTCTTCACCTGTCGAAGTGGTCAATGTCATTGGCCACTCATTTGCCAATGTGTCAAGCTCCGATTCATATAGCGCTACATTTTTAGCGACTAAGAATCGTTCTGAGCAGACACCTATCAATTTCAAGTGTCGGCAACCACTCCCTTATAACTGTGACTTTGACATGTGGGAATTGAGAAAGGCTCTGTCCTTGGCTCACAATACCAGTCCAGGCTCTGATGGTATAACATACGATATGCTTCGCCACTTGAGCGAGGATTCATTTGTCAGTCTCCTTTTTTAACTATTCAACCGAATATGGCGGGAGCATGTGTTTCCTAGCCAGTGGCAGGAGGCAATCGTTATTCCTATCCTGAAGCCTGGTAAGGATCCAAAGAACCCTCTCCATTATAGACCTATCGCTCTGACGAGTTGCCTCTGTAAGACCCACGAACGTATGGTCAATGCCCGTCTCCTTTATCAATTGGAAAAGAATCAATGCATTCCTCTGTTTCAGAGTGACTTCCGTAAAGGAAGATCCACGATAGATAACATCTTACAACTCGAGAGTCAGATTCGTACTGCTTTCGTACGGAGGAATCATTTGGTTTCTATTTTCTTTGATATCGAAAAGGCATATGACCGTACGTGGCGCTATGGGATTTTACATTCTTATAAATTGAGAGGAAATTTGCCTCTTTTTATTCAGATGTTTTTATCTTTAAGAACTTTTAAAGTACTTGCCGGAAATATTTTATCTTCTTTTACTCAATTTGAAGGAGTTCCCCAGGGAAGTATTTTAAGTCCGACTCTTTTCATTTGTCCCCTGTCACCAATTCTTTTAAAACTTCAGCCATCTGTTCACGGATCATTGTATGTCGACGATCTGCAGATTTCCTGAGAAGGATCGTCCATGCATCTAATCGAGCGGCGACTTCAGAATGCAGTTAATAACTTGGTTACTTGGTGTGACGCGAATGGGCATAGTATTTCTCCCAGTAAGAGTAGTTGCGTTCATTTTTGTAGGAAACGGGGTCTCCATCCCGATCCTGACATTCGCATCCGTAATAGGTCTATTCCGGTCGTCCCTGACGTCCGCTACCTCGGAGTAATTTTCGACCGCAAACTCACTTTCCTTCCGCACATATTGTCACTTAAGTATTGTAAGAAATTGTCACTTAATTATTTTTATCGCATGTCTTCCGTTAAATTTCATCCAATTCAAACTATTAATATCAGTACTTCTTTACGGAGACTTTACGAAGCTCGACCTTCTGTTATGCGTCCTTTCTCTGAGAGAGTGAAAGAAATCATCAAGGAACTTAGCGTACATGACTTAGTTGTTCAACAGCGAAGTTTTATTAAATTTCCTCCTTGGAATATCCCAAGGTTTCTTTACCATAATCCCTTTGCTTCATACAGCAAGAGCACCACATGTCCAATTATTTTCCAACGTCTCTTTGCTTTCCATCGGAGTCGGTACGCGGATTTTATTCCGACCTACACGGACGGATCAAAAGGAACTGGCTATGTCGGCTGTGGTGTCGTTTCGAACGACATCAGGCACAGTTATCGGCTCGACTCTACCTGCAGTGTCTACACTGCCGTAGCAGACGCCATCTACTGTGCCCTTAAATTAGTCGAAAAATCTAGTTCCCGGAAGTTCGTCCTTTATACTGATAGCAGGAGCGTCCTGGAAACATTGGTCAAACTGGACGATCGCAGTCATCCTACTGTGGTTGACATTGCAGAAATTGTTTGTAGTCTGTATAGTAGGGGTTATGTTATTAAATTCTGTTGGATACCTAGTCATGTAGGTATTTTAGGCAATGAACAAGCGGACTCAGCTGCATGTTCGGCAACGATTCCTCCGCAGTTTGCAGTTCCACTTGAGGACATCCGTCGTCACATTTTAAATTCCATTAATCAGGCATGGCAGGAATATTGGAATCTTCAACTCAATAACAAGCTACACTCAGTGAAGCCAATCATTGGAGAATGGCCTGTTTGTCCAATGCGAAGAGCGGATGTCAGATTGACTCGCCTTCGCATTGTACACATTCGATTTACCCATAGACATCTTTTATTTGGGAAGGGTGCTCCCGAGTGTCCTTCCTGCCATGTCCCTTACACGATTCATCACATTTTAATTATGTGTCCGGTTTTTAATGATCATCGCCGTATTTTTTTTCAGTCATCTGTTTTAAACCTATCTGACTTGGTGGGGAAAAAACCCCGCCATAACTTATTTTCTTTTTTAAAACATATTGGCCTTTTACACCATATTTGATTTTTAACCTTTTATCTTTTATGTGTCTTTTTGTGTTGGTCTCTTGTTTTTAATGCCATTAATTTCTAATCGATTTTAACAAATGTCTGGCGCAGCATAGCCTACTTTGGCTCTTGCGCCATAAAACCTCATTCTCACACTCACTCTCACTTATTTTTTTTCCTAGAGCAATATAGGTTTTTCAAAGAGAAGTAAAAAAATATTTTAATGAATGTTTAAAAAGGAGTTTCCACTTATTAAGACAGCAATTAAAATGACATTTCTTTGGTTAAATGTATAATCTGCAATAGTGCATTTTCTATTGTGCGTGTTGGACAAAGTTTATAACAAAGCATATGGATACTAATACAAAAAAAAAAAAAAAAGTCTAGAAACGGCTTCAATGTCCAAGTTAACAAAATATTTTAAACTGATAATTTTGTACGAAATGAAAAAAAAAAGCAATTAGTACAGTTATCGATTATCATCAAATACCATATTATATGTTTTATCGGGATTTTTTATTTGTGTATTGAGTTTTTAAACCTAATATTTCTATAATTTTTTTAATTGATTCTTCATCTCGTCGTTCATTTTAGTTGATAACTTTAAATATGTGCTACTGTACATAAGATATGTGTTTTATATACCTTTTAAAAATTTTTAATTACGTATTTTATTTTATTTTCACGAAAAGTGAAGTATCACCTTGTTGCCTATAGAATTCTCATGAATGAAAAAATGCTGTATATCTTGATTATTTATGATTTTAGATCAATAAATATTTACAGTTCTATATGCACGAGTCCTATATACAAATATATTTACAAACTGGTCAATATTTTAGATTCATTATATCTTTGGAAGCACCACACCCTTTTGGAAGAAACACAAACCAACAATGCAGGTTTAGCACATAAAATAGTGTTTTATGGCTTCTCTTTCGTGCTACAGAAATCATATTTGCATTTAGATCTAAGTAAAGATTTAGTGCCCATCCGTATGATCCCATCCCCTTCATACTTCCTCCTTCCTTCATGTCAGAATCATCGCTATTGTATTGTGAATGATTTATTCCATATAACAATTTCTATTGGTCTTACTGTTTTCTAACAGAATCTCCATCTAATTTCATTGGAAACCCTCTCCTTTATAAGCTTGTCTAAATAGCTATAGTTACCATTTGCTCGTCATTTAGTATTAAGAAGTGCTGCTCGTTTGGCTTACTTTAAAAATGAATAGTGATTCTGAAAATGAATGTTTGATCGAGGAGGAAAGTTGGGATGAAGAATTTTCATCCTCAGAAAGTGAGTCGGATGATGACTGCCTAGATAGTGCTGGAAACTGGTGTCAAATAGATATTAATTCTTCTCAACCTAGTCCTCCAAAATTTCCATTTACTGGAAATCCAGGCATAAAAGTGTGTCTCGGGGATTCTGGAGATCCCTTACAATATTTCAACTTGTTCTTTGATGAAGAAATGTTCTTATTTGTTGTCAGTGAGACAAATAGATATGCTGAATCATTCTTCGAAGATGCCGAACTAACACCTGCTTCTAGAGCTCTGAAATGGAAAAAAACGGACATAGGAGAGATGAAAAGATTTCTCTCTCTGTTGTTATTACAATGCGTCGTTCAAAAACCCGTGGAAAAATGGTTATGGTCAAAAAGACAAATTCTATCAACTCCATTTTTTGAAAAAATAATGAGTGAGAAGCGATATGGACTTTTGATGAAATTCCTGCACTTTGAAAATAATGATACCTTCGATAAAGAATTACATCCTAATCCGAAGCTAAGGAAAATTAGCGAATTTCACGATCTAGTGGTGAAGAAACTCAATTCCGTGTATGTGCCAAAACCGGACATATCCGTCATTGATAGCCTATAAAGGTCGATTAGGATGGAAGCAATACATTCCACAAAAAAGAGCTCGTTTTGGAATAAAATTGTTTCAATTATGCGAGTCTGAAAGTGGTTACATTTGGAACTCGATCATATATACGGGAAAAGACACAATCTTCCACGAAGACTATAATAATTATGGTCTTTCAACAAAAAGTGTCATGACTCTTCTTCATGAATTAAAGGGAAAAGGCTATTGTTTGTCAACGGACAATTTTTATACGTCACCTGAACTAGCGGAATTATTGATTAATAGTAAAATTGATATCTGTGGAACTTTACGATCAAACCGAAAAGATTTACCTGCATTATTAAAAAAATTCCACGGTGAAGAAAGGTGAAATAATAGCCTTTCAAAAAGGTAAAATGTGCGTGGTGAAATGGAAAGATAAAAAACCACTCCTTATGCTCAGCACTTTTCATAACCCTGATATGATGGAAGTGAAAACTAAGAAGGGGGATTCCGTGCAGATGAAACCGAAAGCAGTGGTGTATTATAATACTTCCATGGGTGGTGTGGATAGATCAGACCAGTGTCTATCCTACTATCCTGTCGCCCGAAATCAACAAAGGAAGTACTATAAAAAGATTTTTCGACATTTGATAAACCAAATTGTATGGAATTCCTTCGTTATGTACAAAAAAAAAAAAATGGCGGGAGTTTAAAACATATCGGTTTCCGAATGAAACTGATTGAACGATTAATCGAAGAAGGAGGCACAGATTCCGGTTCTCGCAGTTGTGTTACTCCTAAAAGCTTTGAAAATGTTACCCGTTTAATAGGCAGGCATTTTCCTTCATATGTGGAAAGTGACCTTTCTAGAAAAAACAAACGAGTACGAAAATGTGTGGTAAGCACCCTTAAAAAATGATAATGGAAAACGCATTCGAAGAGAAACACGATTTGAATGCTAAAACTGTAATTTTGGACTGTGTGCAGCTCCGTGTTTCGAAAAATATCACACTGTAACAATATTATAAACGTGTATAAATATTTTTCTGTATAAAATTAGTGGATTTAAAATGTGTTTGAACAAATATATTTATCTTTTGCTACATTTATCCATTTGTACACTTCCATCTTCAGGAATGTTCTATTGCTTAGAAAATATTTTGACTTTGTTAAGGTATCCAAAAATCAATGCTTTCGTGAAAATTTTCGAAAATCTCACAATTACTTTTTATTTAAAATCACATATTTATAATCTCAAAAATGGTTAACAATTGCTTCTAGGGTAAGTTATTTAATGAATTATTCTAAGTATATAATTCTCTTTAAGAAACATTGAAATTTTTATTTGCATTTTCTGAAAAAATGTGATTTAAATTTTTTTATTACGAAAAATCTCATTTCTTAAAAAGTATTTCATGTATTGAAATGAAATTTTACCACAATGTTCAGTAAATTTCTAGGAATGTTGTGAATTTCGAACACATCTTTTAAGTATATAACTAATTATTTTGGAGCTATTTTTTTATATTTCAAAAAGTGATATATTTGTAAAATTATGTTGTATTCATAAGTTTTGGAATAACTCAGTAAGTTTAAGAAATAACTGCATTTTTCCCGCATCACAACACAGATATATATATATTAAACATATTGTTGAGACAAAAAGTGAAATATATTAATTAGAATTTGTTGGGTGAACTTAAGTGTAAATGCCAAAATTTTTACTAAATTTTAAACGAATGTGGGCAAAATTTGAAAAATACAAAAAAAGTTCAGTAAAATGACTTTTGTATTTACAATTTTGTATAAACCATTGTAACTAAAAATATTGTGTTTCACAATTTTTTTTTTTAATAAACAAACTGTTCCAAAGGTAAGCATTAAGGTACTTTAAAGACGCTTTTGTTTAAGCATTTAATAAAAAAATATTAATATTATTTTCTTATGTGTCTGATATTTTTAACATTTGTAACAATTAAAATTATTGCTTATATACGATTCTTTGCATTTTTTTGGAAATTGCATAAACACTTTGATTACAATTATATTTATTTGAGAAAAGTGAACTCTGATTTTTTATTTTATTCATGAAATAAAAATTTTGAATACATTGATTTTTTTTTTTTTTTTTTTTTTTGCTAACGTATTTGTTTTAAGATATGCATATTATATTGAAATTTAAACTACCAAAAATTATACCTGATTTGTTATAATCGAATTTTTGATCCAATAAACACATATAGCTGTTTTTATGTACAATTTGTAAGATGGACTATGATTAGTAGAGGAAAATTATTTTTACATATTGTGAATATTTTGGACTGAACTAAGACATATATTTTAGTCCCTTTACGGTTTGAGAAGCAAATCGTAAGCAATTTTGGTTTGAGGTTGATATTGAATATAAAAAGCTCCTCGGCTATTCAAAAGTAGGGTGGTTTACTTTGAAACCAGCACACACTCAGCACAAATAGAGCATTTTGAAATTATATGATCCACTTCGGTCATGTTATTTAAATTTTTAAACAAAAAACATCACCCTTTCTATAGATCAAAACATACACTCTGCTTTCTCTACAGCCAGACATTATTTTTCTATAAAACTATCCAAGAAATGAAATATGATAACATTTGAGCTACAGTTTATTTTATTGAAATATAATACGAGATATGATGATTAATTCGTATCATTAATACTAAAGAATAAACTAACAATTCTGTATAGTTATAATCCTGGGATTAAGGATACATTTCTAAAATTTAAAACGGCTTACAAAATTTGTTATGAATCCTTTCAGGAAATATCTGTCAACTTCACTGAACTAAAGTGTTTTAAGTGTACTGTATTGAAAGACAAAATTAAAAGGGTAAAAGTTTCTCTTGTTGCCAATTTTGTAATAACAGATATGTAAGATGAAGTTATCGATGGCAATTTTCTGTTAAAAGATATAATACGAGGATGTATTTAAAGTTTGAAAACACTAAAGAAACGGAAAGGTGAAAATTAAAATGTGGGTCGAAGATGGTTAGAAATATTTTGACATTTTGAAGAATATATACCCCATTAAAATTTAAAATTATTTATTGAATGTGAAGTATATTGCCTTGGCACAAATGTGGATGTAGATGGAGTATTTCGCTTAGAGCAGAGGTATTCAACCTTTTGCATTTTGAGGAAGGAACCCTTTGTGCTTACCAACACCTTCAAGGAACCCCTTGATCAAACAGCAGAAAAAATAGGATATCAAAGCTCTTTATCCTAATCAAATTTACAAAATTATCATTGCATTTCCATTTTATCATATTAGAAACGTCTTAGTAAGATTAGTGAATGGTAAGCTGGCTAATGATCTTTTTTTTGGGGGGAAGGGAGAGTTTCTAAAATATAACCTATGAATAACAAGCAAAAGCAACAATTTTTTAAATATAACAAATTAATGAAAATAATTTTTTTAATGACTTGGCCGTGATTGTTTTTTTTTTATTGCAAAGTATTTTTACGTCTGGAATAATTTTTGAAATCTGCAACTTAATGCCTTCTTCAGTATCCAATCTGTTTCTGTATTTTGTTTTTGTCGGAGCGTACAAAGAGAATTGTTTTTCGCATATATAGGTAGAAACATATGATATTAGATGTTTCACATTTCAGGATATCTAGAAACTGCGTTATGGGGACATCTTATAGAAGTCTGTAATTCAAAACAAGCTCAACATGTTATGAATATGAAGACCTTGGGACCCTATTATGTTACAACTTCACCGCATAGGAATCTGAACTACTCTCGAGGCGTCGTATCCTCAAGGGAATTGGAAAACGTGTCGGAAGAAGAGATTTTGGAGAATTTGCAGGACCAGCTAGTTTGTGGTGTCCGGAAGATTACGATTAGGAGACATGGTAAGGTGCTTAATACTGAGCACCTCATCTTGACCTTTTCGACTCCTACCCAGCCACAGACTGTTCAGGCCACATATCTCCGACTCTCTGTCCCACCATATATTCCAAACCTTCTTAGATGATTTAATTGCCAACGATATGGCCATTCTAAGAACGCTCGTAGGGGCAATTGATGTGCGCTCGCTGTACAGCAACAGGACAGGATAGTGCTTCCTGTAACGCTGCAGAGAAGTGCGTCAATTGTCAGGGATACAACTCTGCATACTCTCGTTCTTGCCCTGAATGGGCCGAGGAAAAGGGAATTTCAACGGTGAAAACTCTCCAGAATTTGTCATATCCCGAGTCTCGCCGGGTAGTGGCTTCCCGTACTCCTGTGCAGGGAAAAAGCTAAGCTACGGCAACCCAGACTGTTAAAGTTTCAAAATCCACCCAATTCCTGAAACTCTTCCTACCACTAAGATAACGCAACCTACCAAAAAGACACCACAACCTAACACTAAGACTCTGCAATCAAAGAAAAAATTAAATATACAAAAAACCCTATCTCTGCTAAGGCTAATCAGACAAGGCCATTGGCCAGGTCCAAGGATTTGCAGAGACAAAAACTTAAACTAAATTAAAAAAAACTTTAAAAAAATTAAAGCGTTCCTCGCAAAAAAACGAGGGTCATTGACGGGGATGCGGTGGTATTACACCCATCGCCCGAAGATTATGACTCCATGGGGGTCCTGGAAACGGGACCTTTCACTTCCAGTGCGCCCATTTAATGGCTTTTGTTTCCTGGAACTGCCGCGGTTTACGACCACAACTAGAGAATCTCAAATCCATACTATCTACGCACCAACCTGTCTGCATTGCTCTTCAGGAAACTTTTCTGAAGAGTAATATGAAAACCCGTGTGCGTGGATATCGTTGTGTACGACGGGATGTTGATGTCGCATCACCTTCTTCTGGAGGTGTTTGCATTCTGGCATCCCAGAACTATCCTCATAACGTCGTTACTCTGACCACATCGTTGCAGGCTGTGCGGATCCATACCCGCACATTAATCACAGTTTGCTGCATTTATCTGCCACTTAACGATGTTGTGTCACAAATGGATTTGGACCGACTAGTCGAACAGTTACCAGCTCCCTTCCTTCTGCCTGGTGACTTTAATGGACGCAGCCCTCAGTGGGGGTATGATGGTACAAATTCTCGCGGTCGGCAGATCGAGCGATTGATCTCTGATCACAGTATCTGTCTGCTGAACACCGACGAGAAGACGTATTTCCATGCTCCCACTAGGACATTTCATTCCCTTGATCTAGCCATTTGTTCACCGGCACTGCTACCGTCGCTGAATTTAGAGGTTCTAAATGATCTCTATAATAGTGATCATTTCCCTCTCCTGATCTCCCATGTTCATGGTAGTGGGGTGCGATTACGTCCCCCCACTTACCGCTTGAACCGGGCAGATTGGGATTTATTCACACGGTTAGCGGTTATTACCGGTACAATGGTTCAAAATCAGGATATTATTAGCTCTGTCCGAAATGTCACTACCTCTATCGTGGACGCCGCTGATGCAGCGATACCGAAGAGTAGAACATCACAGAGGAAGATGAGTAAACCATGGTGGAATAAGGATTGTCAATCCTCCTACCGGGAACAAAGGAAATTGTAGGGTATCTTCAGACGATATCCCACAACTGAAAATCTCATAGCCTTTAATAGGGCAATGGCGATTGCTCGCAGAGTAATGCGTCATAGTCAGAGAGAATCATGGATCAGGTATGTCTCTTCCATCACATCGTCTACCACAAGTCAACAGTTATGGAGAAAGGTAAAAGCTGCGAACTCCCTGTATCGGGAACTGCAAATGCTGTGCATTCTTCACCTGTCGAAGTGGCCAATGTCATTGGCCACTCTTTTGCTAGTGTGTCAAGCTCCGATTCTTACAGCGCTACATTTTTAGCGACTAAGAATCGTTCTGAGCAGACACTTATCAACTTCAGGTGTCGGCAACCACTCCCTTATAACTGTGACTTTGTTATGTGGGAATTGAGAAAGGCTCTGTTCTTGGCTAAAAAAACAGTCCAGGCTCTGATGGTATAACATACAATATGCTTCGCCACTTGAGCGAGGATTCATTTGTCAGTCTCCTTTACCTATTCAACCGAATATGGAGGGCGCATGTGTTTCCTAGCCAATGGCAGGCAGCAATCGTTATTCCTATTCTGAAGCCTGGTAAGGATCCAAAGAACC